>JAWQFJ010002388.1:92500-101439 GCA_034096865.1 Theodoxus fluviatilis
GTCTTAAACCTTCAGTATTTTTTATCCCTAAGTCCTGGTGTTGGTGCCAAAGTCAGAATACTTCCTCTGCTTTCTTGAGGGGAAACCAGTTCTGGTTTGATTTTGTGTCAAGGGCATCATAGTCTTTGAAAATGTATACCCCCAAAATAATTATTCTGAATGTTTCACAGTAAATTTTCAATCTTCCACAAATTAATTTCCTTTGTTACCATTTTCTATATATTGATACTACATCTAAAGACTGTATTTCACTTTGGACTTTCAAATATAAAAACCTCTGTTGAAGCTAAAAACAGCAAATAAATAAACAGACATGCAAGCAAATATACCCCAAAAAATGTCTTACCTTCGAATATAGGAGTAGTCAGTCTTGGGCGTACTGCAAAGTAATGGGGAAAATGTTAAAGTATAAGAGCCAGGCTTCATCAGAACAAATGAAACATGGGATATTCCATCGATAGGTAACAATGTGATTTAAATTCAACAACCCATGCACAGTGAAAAGATAAAGAAACACAGAACCCAACTCCAGAATTCACTAGTTTCCACCCATGCATGCAGTAACATTTTTTAAAAAGATTTCATGCATGAAGATGTCAAGGACAGAAAGGCATGGCTGTGAAGACACGTCTCACTAAACCTTTGAATCCATGTACAGTGGAGCAGAGTGCAGGATTTTTGATGGAGGATGGTTTTGCAGACATTATTTATACAGCCATCATATTTATTTCAAATGTGTGTAGTAACCTCCAAGGCTACAGGTAGTATGAAGCAATAAAGCATCATGATACTGGAAAGTGAAGTCACAGCGTAAAAGGTTTTCTTTTTATGGCAAGTTCAGTCTGAGCCTACAATCAAAGGAATCAATAGCAATATTTTCAACAAGGAAAAATGTTTAAATCCCATTCTCTTTCATTGCCCTAACCCATCCCCCATGCCAACAAAAGAAATATGATATCTGCAATGTATCAGACAGGAAATTAGTCAGTGAAACTTTACGTAAGTTTTAAAGGGGGAAAAAAAGGTCCTTTTCCTTTCTTGTTAGAAATCTCAAACATTGTTTTCAATACTGTACCTAACCTTACCTCAGGCATTAAACTTTTTCTGTATCTTCTCATAAGTCTAAAACATTGTTTTAAATATATCATACCCAGCCTAATCTAACGAAAACCAACTCTGGTAAAACTTCAATCAAAACAAACCTTGTAACACCACCAGCAGTTATGCCAATATCAACATCTTCTGCACAGATCATATTCCAAAGAGGGATAGACATTTAACTGGCAGGGAGGAAGGAAGAACGGGAGAAGGAAAAACTGTAAAATGAAAAAAATCTGGGAGAGGTAAACACGGCAGAGTCAATGAAAAGTTACCAATCCATGTAACTTGCTTCTGTAGACTCAAGACTTGTCAAAGACCTATGGAAAGTGGTTGACAGTGCTTGATAGATCTACATAATTACAACTCACAGTTCGTACAGTTAACTTCCCTGCATGTGTTGCCTTCAATACATGCAAGTCTATTGTTTCTGGAGTTAATTAGAGATAAAGTCAGAATGAGTGTTGCTATGTTATGGAATACAGCACGATATGAAAACTGAAATGAAGAGCTAGCCTAATCACATGCAGTTATAGAAAGAAGGCAAAGCTAATATAAAAGCAAGATACACTACACAATTTATATTCCGAAACAGAATTTAACAGCCTTATTACTGCTTATGGAAAAGCCAAGATTGACTACAATGCAAACATCTGCAATTTATCATCATACTCATAGCTTAAATCATGTAACCCTAGAGAGCATTTAACAATGTGATACAATGGATTACAAGACCAGTTTCAACAGCAGACAAGTTCAATCATGAATCATTTTAATGGGTTGTCCAAATGACCTTAATAGGATAATGTCTAGAATTTGTCTGTGCATGCAGTTACATATCCACACAAGCATATAACCATACTTTTTAGAAAACAGATATGTTTAATAATACCAGGTAGCCAATACATGTATAGGAACAATATTTAATTGCAACAAACTAAAACATTCCATAAACATTCTTTAAACAAACCCCCCATCCCAATCCCATCACCCCCACCCCATCACCCCCCCCCCCCCCTTCCCCTGGCTGAGCTACTGTAGTAGGCCCCCCTAAAGCCCAGCAACCAGGGGTTTCAGCACAATGAAGGGGCATCAAGTAGAATCATCTATAGGTTGTGCAAACTTATTGTCTAAAAGAACTTCCAACCCAGGAAAGAGGGTGGGGGATGGGGGACCTAAATTGTTTGTGTAATATAATTATAAAACAAAGAGAATGTCATATAGCAAAGTGGGGGAGGGGGGGGGGGGGGGGGGGGGGGGAGTCCCATAACTCTACCAAATTACATCAATCATACAAATTGCTACAACCAGTGCCATTATAATTGATCACAATCAAATGAGTTTCTGAATTTTAAGTTTCTCAAGGGAATATAAACCTGAAGCATGCCTGCAGGGTTTGCCTGCAACATATATAGTCAACAAAAATGTGCAATTATCGGCTAGTTCCCATCACCAAGCTCCCATAAAGCCCCAATGGAGATCTATGTGGTATGGGTGCCAGGGAATGGGAAGCAAACAGTTGTGCTTGAGGAGGAAGACGAGTAACAACTATGGACCTTTCCCAAACTCTGCCTCTGTAACAAGACCTACCTCCAGGGGCGGATCTGGGGGGGGGGTGCAATGGGTGCAATTGCACACCCCCCAGCGGGACAAAGAAAAAAAAAAAAAAAAAAAAATATGTTGATAATGTAGTAATGTAAATGTAATTGCACCCCCCCCCCCCCAAGCAAAAAGACAAAAAAATGAGAGAGAGACTCAGGGAAAGAGATGTTGATAAATATTGGAATGTAAATATAATTGCACCCCCCCCCCCCTCCTCGGCTTAAAAAAAGAAGAAGAGAGAAGCTGATAAATATAGTAATGTAAATGTAATTGCACCCCCCCCCCCCCCTCCCTCGGCAGAACAAAAAAGAGAAAGAGATGCTGATAAATATAGTAATGTAAATGTAATTCCACCCCCAGCCAAAAAACTAACTAAATAAATTAAAGAAATAAAATACATAAACAATGATAATACATAAATAAAAAAATGGAAAGAGAAATATGTTGATAAATATAGTGATGTAATTGCACCCCCCCCCCCCCCCCCCAGCCAAAATAAAAAGGGGTGGGTGGGTGCAGAGAGAGAGATGCTGATAAATATAGGAATGCACTAGTAAAATTAAATGTAATTGCACCCCCACCCCCCCCCCCCCATATAAAGATTATTAAATTCGAGGTATGATCTTGTTGCAAAGACTTTTTCCTCATGTTGTTTTTGTGAATTGTGATTCTTTATTATTAACATCGAACTTATTTAGCACTGTACATTTTCGAGCATGTGCTTCCCAAGAGAGAGACAGTTGGTCCTATCTCCACCCCCCACCACATCAGTGGCAAAATGTATCGCCTGAAAATAGCACTTTACACGCTCAGATTGCACCAGATTGCACCATTTTGCTTCCTTTTAAAAATAAAATTCCGGGGGGGCATGCCCCCGGACCCCCCTAGCGTGCTCGGCGCTTCGCGCCGTCGGTTCGGCGCTTCGCGCCTTTGCTGATAAGATACAAAACAAACAAAAAAAGAACTTTGCATCCCCCCCTTTCAAAACCCAGATCCGCCCCTGTACCTCTAAACATGTGACTCTTTCCAAGATGAGCCATTTAACCCCCAAGTGGAATCTCCACGCCCCATAGTTTAAGGAAGAAAAACTCAAAAAGAAGAAGAAAAAAAGAAGAAAAAAAAGTCCACAAAAAATATAGATGGTTATGACACCAATTATTATATAGAGCAATTAAAACAAGTTGGAAGAGGACATCAGTCACTATGGAATCAGTCTCTGAACAGATTCAGGTGCCAGGGAGTCTTTTGGGAGGTTCAACTGTAATGATTGGAAACCTTACTCACTGCACAAGCACCATGTAGGATCTGTGCAAGGAGTCACAGAGGCAGAGCTTGTCAGAAAGGTCCACAGACAGGGGGTAAGGAACTAGCACATACACCATGCTAGGAAAAAAAACATGCTTGGAAAAGGGGAAGGGGTGCACATGAAATCATGCAAGGAAGGGCAGGACAACTACCACCCATGGAACATGCACGTCTAGCGGAGTTACCACCACATCAAGGTACAATGGGGAAAGAAGGGGGAAACACCAGGTCTACTTACACATCAAAGCTCTCATCGTTCAAGCACTCCTCTAATCTTAATCCAAACGACCCATCACTACACCTCCTAGCACTCCTCTCTAAGTGTTTGGGGGACAGGGCCTCCGACAGACTGATCCTGCAAGAGGGCAAAAAGGGCATCATCCAGGTTACAGGTAATATCAGTGTTATGACAGACAAGGACAGAACAATTTCAATAAATCAATCAGGTCATGAGGGAAAGAGGTTGAAGGTGTCACACTCAGTCAGTTTCTTTCCCAGCCATCATAAGCAGTAGTCTGAATGAAATTACAGAGTGAACACGTTTTTAGAATATTCAGAAATTGTATAAATAAGATGTTTCCCAGAGTCATATATTGGGTGATCATGAGTACAAGCAAATACTTGTGCACTTCTGCCTTCCCTACACACACCATCAACTCATATATATATCTGGGTAACTCACAAGCATAGGTCCATCATAAGCAGCAACATTTCAGTCAGCCAATCATCTTTGTTTGAATGTGGTGAGCGGATTTTCAGCAACTTTAGGTGAGATTTGTCTATAGTTCACAATAACCACTTTCAATGAGATACATTTCATGGAGAAATTTTCAAATCTTCAACCTTCAGACTTAAATGCAAATTCTCCACCATTACAGTCAGCTTCATAGCTTGCTCCACAGAGACCATAAAAAGATGACGAAAAAAGGGCGGCATCAATTTGATCACATCAACCTACAATTCATGTCACAGTACAGTAAATACCCATCACCTTTGTTAATTTAAACCACCTATATTAGCACATGAACCCCAGGCAACACTAATCTACATCATTGCCATTTAAACATACTTAACTTAGCCAACCAAAGCAGATCATAATCAAGACATCTGAAAAGGCACCTACTACCCACTGGACTTGTGAGTAGGGGCAAAATTGACAGGATACTGAGGATAGTCTATAGCTGGCTGATAAACATCCTCCATGAATCCCATCCATCAAGCCAAGCAAAACAGAACCTTCAACACCTTTATTTCCCTGTTACCTTCTACCATCACCCCCACCTTCCCCCCTTCAATCAGCATACCCTAGTCTTTCACCCCACCACCCCAGTCTCTTTCTACTGGGCATAATATGGCTGGACTAGTTTGGCGGGTTTGAGTAGCACAGGAGAACAAAAAGCACAGGAGGGCAGACTAGATACTGTATGGCTTCAAGGACGAACTAGACACACATTGGGAGGCATCCTATGCATGGTTGTACATCACCCAGGTTTCCCGCCAAAATTTTGTGGGCCAACACATTAGTCTCAGTCACAGAGATGGAGTGGTGTAACTTGGCCCTGGGATGTCTAGGTGCAGGTGAGAGTGAGGTGAAGGGCCGTGTGCTTCAGTGGGCAGATGAGGACAGGTGGAATAACACAATGCATGGGTGGGTGATTGTGGATGAAAAGCTTCATCAGGAGCTCAAGTTCAAGCAAGAGTGAGCTAGAAGGAGTGCAAATGGTGGGTGGTTGTGGGTGCTGGTGTGGGTGTACCGCTTCAACGCATTGCAGTGAACAGGCATGCACATTTTCTTCCTTAAAAAAAAAAGAAGTGTTCACTAACTATTCAAAAAGGAATGCACTCAGGCTGGAACTTTTCTAGTATTAGACTTATAGATTTGTGACAGGAAAAAAACAACCTACATGTATTATATTGATAGGTTTCTGCATATTCACATGATACACATTAACAAACCTCATGAGCATTTTAAATGTGCTGCAACTTCAATTGCCATTCTCTCAATTTCATTGCAAAATAACACTTTGTTTGTGGTAGGTAACATTCACTGCAAACTCAAAAAGGGATGTCTCATAGGTACGTTTTGTTGAAAGACTTTAAAAAAAATCCTAACTAGAAGTGTCAGATACATGGAGAGACATTGTTCATATGAGAAAGCACTTCAAATATGTTTCATATCAATCAGGAGCAAACTAAAGTTTTCTGTCATGGGGATAAAGATTGTGACAGAGTATAATTTTTGCTGGTTGAAGCACTGTTCTGTATCAGCACAGTTCCACTTAAATTCAAAATGCACATATACCCACACATTAAAAGCACTGAAAGAGACACTGCATAAAAACTCAGCATGGGTCATTTCTAGACCATACACCCCTGAGGGCATTTCAATGTTTGAGACCAGCACAGAGCACTTCACCTCTGTAGCTATCATTCACCAGACACTAAGTACACACTAGTTAGTCCAAATATGACCATGTGTCTATTTTCCAACCCAGCCCTTTCCCAACACAAGAAGGGCAAAGCCCATACGACTCACATGCTTGACCTTGACCTTTATATGACCTTGACCTTCAGGTGACCTTCAAGGTCAAGGTCAAACAACTAAACCTACCAATGACATCATACACAAAGAAATGCTTTACACATTTTTCCTACCAAAATACATGTGACCTTGACCCAAGGTCAAGGTCATCCAAGGTCATGCAACACAAAGCTGTTAATTCAAGACATAGGAAGCACAATGGTGCTTATTGGCACTTTCTACCATGAGATATACATGTAGTCACTTTTAGTGGTTCACTACCCCATTTTGGTCACATTTCATAAGGGTCAAAGTGACCTTGACCTTGATGATATGTGACCAAATGTGTCTCATGATGAAAGTATAACATGTGCCCCACATAATTATTAAGTTTGAAACAGTTATCTTCCATAGTTCAGGGTCAAGGTCACTTCAAAATAGGTATACAATCCAACTTTGAAGAGCTCCTGTGACCTTGACCTTGAAGCAAGGTCAACCAAACTGGTATCAAAAGATAGGGCTTGCTTTGACCTATATACCACTTGTAGCTAAGGTCGCCATTCTCAATAACGTGGGAGAAAATTGGGAAAATGTGAAAAATGACTGTTTTTGAGACCACATTTATGGCTCCTGTGACCTTGACCTTGAAGCAAGGTCAAGTCACTATGTATGTTTTTTGAGGCCTTGTCATCATACACCATCATGCCACATTTGGTGTTGATAGACTTAATAGTCTCCGAGAAAAATCCAACGTTTAAGTTTTTTACGGACGCCCGGACGGACGGACGCCCGGACGGACGGACGGACGGACGGACGACACGGCTCAGTACATAGACTCACTTTTGCTTCGCA
Organism: Theodoxus fluviatilis; assembly: GCA_034096865.1. Taxonomy (NCBI): domain Eukaryota; kingdom Metazoa; phylum Mollusca; class Gastropoda; order Cycloneritida; family Neritidae; genus Theodoxus; species Theodoxus fluviatilis. The sequence continues at coordinate 99,879 of JAWQFJ010002388.1, forward strand.
TGTGAGTCAAAAACGGCCTTTGAGTGCACTATATACTCATCTGCAGTGTGAAGGACTGCTGACAGGCAGGGTTACAATGTGATCAAAGGACTTGTCAATTGAACACATAGGTCAACAAGGCAAGCCCTTGACAAGATCTGATCCTTCCTACTCTTCTCACACAGGCCTGCCTCTCCTCTTTCCTTGTCAAGGGCCTTTCAGCAAGGATTAGAAAATTAGAGGAAGAAGAAGATAGCTGGGGGGGGGGGGGGGGGGGGGGGGGGGGGGGGGGGGGGGGGGGCGAAGCTTGACAATTTTTACTTGTCATGGTGCATGATGGTGGAAAGTGGGCACTAGTAGTAGTACAGGATAATGCTTTGCACACAGAGAGAGAGAGAGAGAGAGAGAGAGAGAGAGAGAGAGAGAGAGAGAGAGAGAGAGAGAGAGAGAGAGAGAGAGAGAGAGAGAGAGAGAGAGAGAGAGAGAGAGAGAGGGAGAGAGAGAGAGAGAGAGAGGAGAGAGAGAGAGAGAGAGAGAGAGAGAGAGAGAGTGAGAAAGTGAGAGAGTGAGAAAGTGAGAGAGTGAGAAAGTGAGAGAGTGAGAAAGTGAGAGAGAGTGCGAGTTTGTATCTTATTTGATATCGATTTGGAAGCTCCTAAAGAAATAATGTGAGATCTATAATAAATTCCTGTAGTCTGCACTATTGCTATATCATTATAAAGAGTTGGAGAGAGTGACTACATAATTGTCTTTTCAGTATGCATTTCATGCTGTTTTAAGGAATATGCTTGAGGCATTTCTTGACAGATATGATTCAAAATGAATCTGTTTTTTATCTTGAACTTGAAGTGATAAGTCACAACTTTCTTGAAAATTTAGCAATACATAACTAACCCATGCATCCCATCACCACCACCACACAAGCACACACACCAGGTCATCCAATTCAGTACAAACTTGGCAATATTTATCACATTTATGGAAAGTTCTTCTGAAGCCAAAGCTGACACTCATTACTACTTGGAGAGCTAGACTGGCCTTTTGCACCAAGCAAAGGCAAGTCACAACTACAGGCAGCCTCTTATTCAAGTCTTTATCAGTATAACTCCAGTCACAGCCATTCACCTCACAACTACAGGGTTTTGAAAGGGAGATATTGACAGCCTTATCGTCATTAGTGCCCCTCCAGAACATCACACCCAAACTCTCTGAGTCTTATATCTGTTATCACTGTCACCTCTGTTGGTTCAGGAGAAAAGAGAGATCACATGCCTCAGGTAAGTGGTCACTTAGTCTGCCAGGTAAACATTGATCTTTCATTTCCATGGCACTCTATTGTCTGAATCTTTTGGAAATCGGATAATGTTAGTTTGTTACTGTAACTAACAGATTCTTCTGCAGCTTGGCAAATAATGTGGTGTGTGTATGTGTGTGTGTGTGTGTGTGTGTGTGTGTGTGTGTGTGTGTTGTATGCATGTGTGTGCATGGGAGGGAGGGGGGGGGGGAGAGAGAGATAGAGAGAGAGAGAGAGAGAGAGAGAGAGATAGAGAGAGAGAGAGAGAAAGAGAGAGAGAGAGAGAGA
>JAWQFJ010002388.1:106461-111461 GCA_034096865.1 Theodoxus fluviatilis
TTAGGGCATTTGATTCATACTAATCAAACAGGCTTTATCAAAGGGAGATACCTTGGAGATAATGTAAGGCAAGTATTTGACACTATATATGAATGCAATGAAAAGGACATACCAGGACTGTTGCTCCTCATAGACTTTGAAAAAGCTTTTGACTCTCTTTCCGTCTCCTTCCTGTGCGATGTTTTGAAAAAATTTGGATTTGGAAGCAGCTTTCAAGCATGGATGAAGCTATTCTATACAGAAATGACAGCATGTATTATACAGAATGGTCATCTATCTCAAAGCTTTCCCCTGAAAAGAGGCTGTAGACAAGGTGATCCGATCGCGCCGTATGCCTATCTCCTCTGCGCTGAAGTGCTAGGTCAAATGATTAGAGAAAACAAACAAATAAAAGGTATCAGAATTGGCAACGTAGAATATAAATTGACTCAGTATGCTGACGACACTCAGATTCTCCTAGATGGTTCAGAAAGCAGCCTCCGAAACACTCTCAATACCCTTGATCTGTTCTTCAGGATATCTGGATTGAAAATAAACTTAGAAAAAACGAAAGCTATATGGATCGGAAGCAAAGTACGTAGTAAAGAAAAACTATGTGCAGACATTAACCTGGACTGGACAAATGATAAGTTTACAGTACTCGGAATCCATTTAAATCCAAGGCTGACAAACATCACGAACTTGAACTTTGAAAGCAAAGTTCAAGAGATAAAACAGCTTCTGAACCATTGGAAACACCGTAATTTAAGTCTCCTTGGTAAAATAACTGTAATAAAAACACTTGCCCTCTCAAAACTAACTCATGTGCTCTCCCTGCTTCCAGACCCAGGAATAGAGAAACAAAAGGCCTTAGAAAAAATTCTATACAACTTCATCTGGAAGGGTGGACCGGACAGGGTCAGTCGAAAAATCCTGTGTCAGGAATTTTCCAAAGGAGGATTAAAAATGATAGATGTAAATGCGTATACTGCAACTAGAAAAATAGCGTGGCTGCAAAGACTAATAGAAGGTGAAAGCACTTGGTGCTCATTGATAAAAAGCAAGTTTAAAAGAAAATTCGATGATATATCCTTTCTCAAAGTTGGCAGTAAATTCCTTATAGATCTTCTTTCAGAATTCAAAAATCCCTTTTGGCAAGACATCCTGAAAGCGTGGGAGGTGTACATTAAAAACTATTCTAAGCGACAGTTAAGTTGTGAGGATGTTTTGAGTGAACCACTTTGGTTCAACCCAGACATACATGTCATATTCATAAAAGACTGGTACAACAAAAATATGTTATATATACGTGATATCCTTGATCCAACAGGAACATGGAAGACATTCGAAGAATGTAAAAGGCAATTTGGCTTAGCAGGGACTTTTTTAGACTATGAGCAACTCAAAAGAAAAATTCCGAAGGAATGGGTGGAAATAATTCGTAATTCGGGCGGCAAAGTAACCCAGCAGCGTCAACATCAAATTTGCATCAGAAATCTAACATCAGCCAAAACAGGGCTAAGAAACATTTATAACACCATGATTCAAACTCGAGATATATCGACTGGTCAGAAAAAATGGGAGCGGATATATCCCAACATATCATGGAATGAAATATGTGAAGCAACCAGGGCTGCCACAACCTCTACATACCTTAAAAGTGTCCAATATAAAATTAACAATCACATAATATATACAAATAGACTCCTCCACCGGATAGGAATAAAGAACAGTGAAAAATGTGATTTTTGCGGAGAAGGCAGCGAAACAATAACTCACCTATTTGTAGAATGCCCAATAGTATGTAGCTTCTGGGCGGATATGTCAGAATTCCTTCACAAGAACACAGACCTAACTTTACCAACGAGTCCTCAAAATCTACTCTTTGGTACAGCTCCTCATAACAAACTGATTAATCACATTCTACTGTTGGGAAAATCTTTCATTCACAACTGTAAATATAGAAGTTGTCAACCAAACACTAAGGGCTTCCTGAACATTCTACGACAAAATGCAATAATTGAAAAATTCATTGCCCAAAGCAGCAACAACACTGACAACTACATCAATAAATGGGGTGACCTGTGCACTATTTTAGGATGTACTACTCCTGAATGTTAGCACGAGATAAACTCTCTCTCTCCCTCTCTCTCTCTCTCTCTCTCTCTCTCTCTCTCTCACGCACGCGCACGCGCGCGCAGCACCAATCTACAGTATGTGTCTAATCCTTCCTTTTCGATTTCGCTTTTCGTAGAAGGATTAGCACTTTTTTCTCTTTTTTTTGTTCTTTTTTATTAATTTTGTTCCTCCTGAGATCCTTAATTAAAATTAAAAAAAAAAAAAAAAAAAAAAAAAAACTCTCCTGCCCCTCCATTCACCCCCCCCCCCTATTCCCTCACTCCTTTATCCAGAAAAAAAAAATGTTCATTGAATGATGACTAATGTTCGCTTTGCATTGAATTACTAAGTGTTCATTGAATGATGACTAATGTTCGCTTTGCATTGAATTACTAAGTGTTGATTCAATGATGACTTGTGCTTGCTTTGTATAAGATTACAAAGTGTTCATTGTATAGTGATTTATGTTTGATTTGATTTGAATTACTAAATGTTGATTGAATAAAAAAAAAAAAAAAAAAAAAAAAAAAAAAAAAAAAAAAAAAAAAAGATGAGTTTGTCAATGCTTAGTTAATCATAGACGTGCTGTGTTGTGTGCATGTCAAACATGTTTGGACGTGTATGGAGTAACTGGGACAAAATGCATTCCGATTATTTGCACTTCACATTTCATATCAAAATATTTTTGTACGACTTTGTTATTGAAGCCTGCTAAGTTTCTGAAGTCATTGAGGTGGAATTTGACTCCTCAGCTGAATGGAGCATGCTTTTGTTCCCAATTTGCAATGAATAGACATACTCTGGAACACTTGCCTGAAAATGCAGCAGTTTGCTTGTTGTTCCCTGAAAAGCCTTTTTAGTGAGAAACATTGCCTTCCATTGTGTTGAGTGGACTTGTTACTGGCGACAAAACTGGAACAAAGGTGAACTACACTGTTTTATGCTTGATCTGTGTTCGGTGCTTGAGAGTCATGCTAGTGAGTCCAGCTGAATCTGTGATACTTTCATGATGTGAAGGGATGACTTTGGTACACGTTTGTTGATTTTAATCCTGTTGATGTTGGGAGAGAAGGAGCATGAAATACATCACGCCATGCATTGCCATACTTGCTGAATGTGTGTTGATGAAATTGTTCATTGTGTTTGCCAAACCTTTTGAATATTTGTTGCCAAACTTTTTAAATGTGTTCATTGCTAAATGTTGAATGAGTGTTGCCAATTTTTGCTGAATTGGTGTTCACAATTTTTGCTGAATGGGTTTGTTGTACAACTTGTTCAATGAGTGTTAAATTCTCATAGCTCTTGTGGTGACATAAGTCATAATGCAGCCTTCCTCTATGCAATGAACTGCTTAAGAATTTCTAGGTATTGTCCATGGCTCCTCTACCTGGTGCCTTTTAATCTCTTCCAGTTTTTGTGGGGATTGCTGAAGAAAGAGATTCACAAACCATGCAGCATTTGTAATCAAACGAAAAAATATGTTCCAGATTTCAGCTAATGTCGAACACTGTTGCAATACCATTTATCCATAAAGATGGGAAAATATGGCCCGGAGAAAAACTTACAGACATGCAAGGAATATTTCTTTATGCCAGATTTTTGTCTGTGTGATACACAGCCTGAAATTAAGATCTTGGTCTCTTTGCACAGACCTTGTGTGCAGTGTGTATGCAAATTCCATTTCCAGTGTTTTTCACAGCTTCCACCAGCTTGAGATTCTGTTAGCATTTTGGTTTGAGTTGGTTTTTGATTGCTGCCTCTGATATTAATTATTTCCAACGCATTCTATTTTGCCCTTTTGTTGAAAGGGCAGACATCATTGAATATTTTGCACAAAGCTCAAATCACGTAAGTATATTTCATCTGGAGGCAGTTGAAATGTGAAATTCATGATTGCTGAAGTTCTTATGCTCCCAAGTAATGTAAGGCTGATTTTGTCTTCCATCTGGCTGCTAGAAATTTCCTGGACAGGAATGGATGGATGGATGGATGGATGGATGGATGGATGGATGGATAGATGGATGGATGGATGGATGGATGGATGGATGGATGGATGGATAGAGTTTTATGGCATATCAGCCTTGTAGGCTATGTAAGGCCACTAAGCATGAAAATCACTAGAACAGTTTTAGAGTAAATGTAATCCAGTCACGGTGTCCCTAGTTATTCGCCTCTTACGAATTGCGTAGGGAGACGCGGTGGGTCAATTCTTACCCGGAATCCACGGGGGACCCTGGACAGGAAAACTTGTGTGACAGCTGTAGAGACTTGCTGGACTTGGTGGGAGTGACACTGACCAATCCTCTGTGTGGATGTGTGTGGGTGGGAGTGACACTGACCAATCCTCTGTGTGGATGTGTGTGGCCCTGTGCTTCAACATTAGGCTGGAGTTTTTACACATAGCTTGGCACATTTGATACAACAGCCAAGATATTCACACTGCCTTACACACTGAAATGGTCAACAAATATAATGTGCACACACACACACGCATACACTTACACACATACACTTTCACACATACTTACACTCACACACACATACACACACACACATACACTTACACTCGCACACATACATACACTCACACACATATGCACACACATATGCACGCACATACACTTACTTACACACACACACACACATAAACTCACACACATACACGTACACACACGCATACACTCACACATACATTCATACACTTACACACACACACATACACTCACACACTTACACATACACTCACACACATACACACACACTTACACATACACTTATATACACACACACATACACATGCACTTGCACACCCTGAAAAAAGGATTGTGTTCATTAGGTACTCTGTGAAAGAGTACCTTTCTATTTTTCCCCCTTTTTTTTCTTTCAGAATAATGCGTGACCAT
>JAWQFJ010002388.1:116461-131107 GCA_034096865.1 Theodoxus fluviatilis
TCTGTCAGTGTGACAGAGCGGTCTGTCAGTGTGTCAGAGCTGTCTGTCAGTGTGTCAGAGCTGTCTGTCAATGTGTCAGAGCTGTCTGTCGGTGTGTCAGAGCTGTCTGTCTGTGTGTCATAGCTGTCTGTCAGTGTGTCAGAGCTGTCTGTCAGTGTGACAGAGCGGTCTGTCAGTGTGTCATAGTTGTCTGTCAGTGTGTCAGAGCTGTCTGTATGTGTGTCAAAGCTATCTGTCAGTGTGTCAGAGCTGACTGTCAGTGTGTCAGAGCTGTCTGTCAGTGTGACAGAGCGGTCTGTCTGTGTGTCATAGCTGTCTGTCTGTGTGTCAGAGCTGTCTGTCAGTGTGTCTGAGCTGTCTGTCAGTGCGTCAGAGCTGTCTGTCAGTGGGCAGTCTTTCCATTGCTTGGCAGGACTGGCTCATTCCAGTCGCGTCTGTCGGCATTCATTTTCCCCCTTTTCCTTTCTTTTTCCCCCGTTAAACACGCATCCATAATATTATCACCAAATGACTTTAATTGTATGTATAGCTACAGATATAAACGCGCGCGCGTGCACGCTCACATACACCCAGACTCACACACACATACACATGTGCATGCGCATGCACGCGCGCACACAAATAAATATGCACACACTCACACACACACACACACACACACACACACACACACACACACACACACACACGCACATACACCCACGCATACAGACACTCCCCAGGGAGTGGAGTTAGTGCTGGTACCTCACTTTGTGTGTCTGAAAAGTATGTGACTGTGTTTGTCACCAGGTGGCAGTGACGCTGAAATGGTCGTTGTCAGCAACATTTCCGGACAGTGTACCCCAGTTTTAAATATCGGCATTTCTCGCGAGAACGGACATTTATAAACGTCGTTTAGCTTAAGATTACACCTGAATCACGCGGACCGTTAAAGTGCATGGAGTACAGTATCGCCGAGCAAGACGTTTGTCACAAAACGCAGATACATTAACGCGGCCGGATCTTAGCAAAACTCCCCGGGCGTGCGAGTCACGTGACTGCAAGGCCGAGATTTCAAAACTGGGGTACAGTGTCCGGAAATCTTGCCGACTTCGACTCATTCAGCGGCAGTGACAGATTCATCAAGTGGCTCACTGGTCAGGGGGTAAAGTGCAAAGCGGTTCCAGACCTAGACATGAGGGACAAGTCGCTATATAAAACCACACCTTCACCTTTACCCTTTTCATTTTTACCTGTTCCTGTTCACCCCCACCATGAGGACATGAAGTCCAATGGTGTGAACGTCTGCTTCGCGCCCCGGAACTCCTGCAGTTGGATCTCATTCCACATCTACACAGTGGAAGGGTAAGCCCACTGAGTACGTCGTGCTGCCCGTGCTGCTTGATTATTTCTTCTCTAATGACGCGTCCCGGACTCAGGTCGAACAAAGGCCCGTGATGTACAGTGCTGCTTGATTATTTCTTCTCTAATGACGCGTCCCGGACTCAGGTCGAACAAAGGCCCGTGATGTACAGTGCTGCTTGATTATTTCTTCTCTAATGACGCGTCCCGGACTCTGGTCGAACAAAGGGCCGTGATGTAGGCCTACAGTGCAGGCAGACCCACTTACGAAGCAACTCATCTTCAATGAGGATTCGTCACGTGCGCCGAGTTTCGTCTTGCGTCACGGTGCGGCGCTGTCGGTCTTGCATGCGGTCAGGCACTGATTGGGAAGTAGAGCTTGGTGCTGAACGGTGGCCCTCCATTTTCCCACGAAGACGCCAGTCACTCCAGCAGAGCCTGAAGCAAGAAGGCAAGCTGTGACTGTGTGCGAAGCAGTGGGCCCGGGACTGCGCCATTTTCGCATGTTTCGTACGTTGTGGAGAGCAAGCCAGCGTTGGTCCTTGATATGTCAGACTTCGAACCTCTTTGATGCTTTTCAGGACGTTATTTGCGAGGTCAGTTTTTTTTGCTCTCCGATCAGAGCTGCACGCTCTCTATGGCTTAGAGGGGTTAAAAGAATAGACCCACCGTGTCTCCCTACACGATTCGTAAGAGGCGAATAAATAGGGACATCGTGACTTGAATTGCGCTTGGAACTATTCTAGTGATTTTCGTGCTCAATGGCTGTGACAGTCTGCACGCTGTGACTGTTACAATATGCACGCCGTGACTGTGACAGTCTGCACGCTGTGACTGTGACAGTCTGCACGCTGTGACTGACAGTCTGCACGCTGTGACTGTGACAGTCTGCACGCTGTGACTGTGACAGTCTGCACGCTGTGACTGACAGTCTGCACGCTGTGACTACTGTGGCAGTCTGCACGCTGTGACTACTGTGGCAGTCTGCACGCTGTGACTGACAGTCTGCACGCTGTGACTGTGACAGTCTGCACGCCGTGACTGTGACAGTCTGCACGCCGTGACTGTGACAGTCTGCACGCCGTGACTGTGACAGTCTGCACGCCGTGACTGTGACAGTCTGCACGCTGTGACTGACAGTCTGCACGCTGTGACTGTGACAGTCTGCTCGCTGTGACTGTGACAGTCTGCACGCTGTGACTGTGACAGTCTGCACGCTGTGATTGTGACAGTCTGCACGCTGTGACTGACAGTCTGCACGTTGTGACTGTGACAGTCTGCATGCTGTGATTGTGACAGTGCACGCTGTGACTGTGACAGCCTGCATGCTGTGACTGTGACAGTGCACGCTGTGACTGTGACAGTCTGCTCGCTGTGACTGTGACAGTCTGCACGCTGTGACTGTGACAGTCTGCACGCTGTGACTGTGACAGTCTGCACGCTGTGGCTGTGACAGTTTGCACGCTGTGACTGTGACAGTCTGCACGCTGTGACTGTGACAGTGCACGCTGTGACTGTGACAGTCTGCACGCTGTGACTGTGACAGTCTGCTCGCTGTGACTGTGACAGTCTGCACGCCGTGTACTGCCTGGCTAAACTCGATTTCTAGTGGCTGGAGCTGCCAGCAGATGCCAGCAGTGTCATAGCGCACCTTCATCACGTGATGTTATTCCATGTTTACCACAATATCGATCCCAGGGATAGAAAAATATCGATTCTTCCAGAACGTCACGTGGAATGTGAAGGAGGCACACAACTGCAAAGCTGGTTGAAGTTTTCCAGCTGGCACGCGTCGTACAAAGTTGATTGACTTGCTGTCGCAAGCGCAGTCTCCGACACAATTAGACAGCTGCCACTATGTCGACCTTCCCCCTGTGGGCTGGGGCTGAGATTAGACTCACCACACCTCTCTACGCCATTCAAAAGAACCAAATACTGATACAAATCGTCACTTGCTTGCTTTTATTCTAACGAGCTCTAATATTGTTTGATCAATGGCTTTACATAGCCTACCAAGGCTTATAGGCCGTAAACTCCATGCATGCATCCACCCATCCATGTATGCGTCCATCCATCCATCCATGCATGTATCCACCCATCCATGTATGCGTCCATCCATCCATCCATCCATGCATGCATCCACCCATCCATGTATACGTCCATCCATCCATCCATTCATTCATCCATCCATCCATGCATTCATTCATCCATTCATCCATTTTACGTCCATCCTTCCATCCATTCATTCATCCATCCATCCATTCATCTTTTTATACGTGCATCCATCCATTAATTCACCCCTTTATACGTGCATCCATCCATTCATTCATTTACCAATTCACCTCTTCATACGTTCATCCATCCATTCATCCGTCCGTCCATTCATGTATACGTCCATCCATCCATGCATCTATGCATCCATATATCCATTCATGCATGCATGCATTCATCATCCATCCGTCCATCCATTCATCCGTCTGTCCATCCATCCATCCATCCATCCATCCGTCCGTCCGTCCGTCCGTCCGTTCGTCCATCCATTCATCCATCCGCCCATGCATCTATCCGTCAATCCGTTCATTCACTCATTCATTCTATGTCAACCTGACCAGCAGTGGAGGAGCCCAACAGACGCTGACACGCAAGACACAGAGTGGGGCGAGGGGGGGACGCAAGTGGGGGCAACAAGTCAGACGCAAGGAGGGCAAGTGCATGTCGGCACTGACACTGGAGGCAGGCACTTGAGTGTTTCAAACATAGACACACTGCCTGCTGGCGCAATGGGAGTGGCGGTGGCTCATGAGAAGAGGGCAGGGATGGGCAGGGCAGGGCAGGGCAGGGCAGGGCAGCATGGCAGGGCAGGGCAGGGCAGGGCAGCATGGCAGGGCAGGGCAGGGCAGGGCAGGGCAGGGCAGCAGGGCAGGGCAGGGCAGGGCAGGGAGAACGCTGTACGCTGTGTGCATGCACGATGCGTGTGTTGAGTCTCTGTGCTTCTGTCTTCAAATCTCACCATCAAGCTTCCGTTTGTCAGCCAGACAAACTGACAGAGAAAAACATAGTCACATGAACAGACGGATGGATATTCCGATGGTCGAAATGTGATCGGCTTGATGGATATCACTACTCGGTATTCAGATCAGATCAGAAAACACCCCCTCAAAAAAAAATTCATTCGTCTTTGAATTCTACTTTACAACCACAACAGACATACTGCAGTAAAATTGGCAACATAGATTTTTTTTAAATCCTTCATTCTCTTACACAAATACTCCCATCTTTTCCTCTCCTCCACCCCCACCCCCCATTCTCCATCCCCTTACCCACCCTATCCATCCCATTCCCCTATTCATCAATTTCAGGCGTCCTCCTTCCCATCCATTTGCTCGTAGACGTAGCCTCTACATCTGTCATCACTCACGACAACCGCAATTTCGTCACTTCCGGCATGGATGGTAGCGACGTGAAGTCACTTGAATGAATTTGATAAGAACTCCATTTTTTTTTCGCACCATCAAACCCACGGTCTATCTGCAACTGTCATTTCCTCCTCTATTATTGCAACTGTCATTTCCTCCTCTATTATTGCAACTGTCATTTCCTCCTCTATTATTGCAACTGTCATTTCCTCCTCTATTATTGCAACTGTCATTTCCTCCTCTATTATTGCAACTGTCATTTCCTCCTCTATTATTGCAACTGTCATTTCCTCCTCTATTATTGCAACTGTCATTTCCTCCTCTATTATTGCAACTGTCATTTCCTCCTCTATTATTGCAAAGCCTTGTACTTCAAATGTTCCTGTCCTTCCGTTTCTTTCCAGTGTTGTCTGGTCAAGTCCACTTAATTATACACCCATTGCTCTCACAGATTAGCATAATTAATGCAATGCGTGAGGGTGCATTTACGTTAGTGGCATATCTGCGTGCTTGTTGTACGCGCGTGCGTACGTGTGCGCGCGTGTGAATGTGTGCGTGCGTACGTGGGTGCATGTGTGGGCACGCGCCCGCGCGCGTGTGTGTATGTGTGTGTGTGTGTGTGTGTGAAAGAGAGAGAGAGAGAGAGAGAGAGAGAGAGAGAGAGAGAGAGAGAGAGAGAGAGAGAGAGAGAGAGAGGGCATTCTTGCAGCAATTTGCAGATGATAATTGTAAACGTGAAATTATGCGCGCATGCATACGTGCACAGAATATGCGTCCCCACGAAGAAAAAAAAGCAGGTGTCTGCTATGATTAATCTGTGAAGAGGCATGACCTCTGACCTGATACACATGAATATGCATGACTCAATCACACGGTTTAAAAAGCATCACCAGGGAAGGCAGCACCACAAGAGGTCTAGTGTCGTATCATATGAACAACAACAATAGCAACAACAACAGCAACAACAACAAGAACAACAGCAACAACAATTGTGTAAGAAAAAAGAAAGAAAGAAAAGAAAACACATCTCTTTTCAGTCATTTATTACAGAAGTCAAATGTCCCAACAAGCAAAGTTACAGGTGTCACCCCAGATATACTGAACATTATTGGAGACTAGTTTGATCTTTTTCTCATTACAAATCCATCTCAGGCAAATCAAACTTTTGAATACATGATATCGACATCACTCTTCTGTCTGTTTTGATATGATTTGATAGATAATAAGTATTTCAAAAAGCTCAAAGGATTCAGTTGATTACGACAAAATGGTTTCAATTCTTTTTGATTTCTTAGAATGTCAGACCTACAAACTGGAAACATGGACATAGATAAATTCGAGTGCCTAACAAAAAGCACGTGTCATGGTAAGCTGAAGTGCTACACCCACGTCAGATAAAAACACTGACGGACATTCACAAACCTGTCATTTTGAGCAGGTCTTCGCTGAGGGTTTCATTGGGGAGAGCAGCGGTGCAAATAGCGCAACCATTCCAAGCATGGAGATTTATTTTAGAAAAGCAGGACAGCACAGCAATAGAATTATTCTCGCTCTGGATTTCTCCAGCAGCAGAATATTTTGGCACGGTCCCTTTCATCGGAGCATGGACAGTTGAATCAAAATTGTGGGTTTCCAAGTGGAATCAAAGTTTTTCGATCAATTTTTTCCCGAATGAAAGGTTTGAAAAGCACTTTTCATGAGTAATACGATCATCCGGTAAAAGAATTGCACTAACATATTGGAAGACTTAGCTTCTTGTCACGAAGAAATACTACTGGCACACGCTCTAATTTCCGTTCTCATTTTGTACTTTTTAAGATTTCATTTTGGTTACAGCAGTTTTGTACGAGAGGAAAGGCGTATGTTGGGTCTTGGTGTTCAGAACGCATTACACTGAAAATGGTGACACTAACAAGAGCAAGCAGAAATGGCCCAAAGCCAGTGCTATATAACAAGCCAAAAGACTGCAAATGGAGCGATGGAACTACTTCAAATCAAAGAAGTCTAGACAAGCATTCTTCTCTCTTTTTTCCTCGAAATGTCAGACTTGCTCCAGGCTTTTCATAAAGTGGACAAGATGGAAAGAGGGCACTAGGGGTTTTTATATGTGCACTCAACGTAACACGCTTTATGTACACGTGCGTGCTGGAAAAAAAGTGCGCCGTAAATACCACGTGCAGATATAAACCACGTATTCACCACTGTCCTAAAACTGGCTGTAGTTTCTTAAACAGTACATGTATTTGTTTTAAAAACTGGCAACAGTGACTTATCTTCAAATATCGATATTCCTGGTAGGAATTCTACTTGGGGTCACCCACATCCGAGCTTCAGGAGCAGACTCTGAAAGTTCTATAGCCATGGGTTCCAGCAGAGGAGGAGGTATCGTGTGGCAGCTGTAGTGTGTCAAATGACTGCTTCATGTGCTGGTCCGAGATTTTTGGTTTTGACTTTTTAATAGTGTGTATATATATATTTCTTCCTTTTTGCTCACTTGAAAAGTATCTTAATGATCTTTAGGGAAATGAGAAAGGTTTGAAGAACGAAGTTCATTAAGTGTCATGTATCAATATATATATATAAAATGCATCGAAAATAGATCTATGCCCGGCAGTTAGGTAATCTCCGATAACATATTAGTTATTCATTGTCTGATATCGTACAAGACAAATGGGAAGGTTCAAGATTTCTGGTTCAATAAATTAGATAAATTAAATAATTCAACACTTTTACGTTCCTACAAGGCTTTTACGAATAATCGTCAGTTCTGCTCATTACAGGTTCACAGACTCACAACAACGAAAGGTAAACAAGCAAAAAGGCAAAATAAATTTATTGAAAAGCACCGACTAATAGGCCTTCTGGCGCCCAATATCACCTCTGCAAGTCTGTCCGTGTGTCTGTCTGTCTGTAAATCTGTCTGTCCGTGTTTCTGTAAGTCTGTCTGTCCGTGTGTCTGTCTGTGTGTCTGTCCGTGTGTCTGTCCGTGTTTCTGTAAGTCTCCCTGTCTGTCTATGTTTCTCTCTGCACATATCTGTGTCTTTCTCTGTGTCTGTTTCTGTCTGTCTGTTTGTCTGTTTGTGTGTCTGTCTGTGTATCCGTCTGTGTGTGTCCATCCTCTGTCTGTCTGTCTGTCTGTCTGTCTGTCTGTCTGTCTGTCTGTCTGTCTGTCTCTCTCTCTCTCTCTTTTCTCTCTCTCTCTCTCTCTCTCTCTCTCTCTCTCTCTCTCTCCATCTAAAACTCCAGCTAAGAAAGGAGGCATGCTCTAAAGGAGGGACTCCAAGAGACATAAATATCACACAAACATTCACGAAGCAGAAATCAGGTCAGATGAAAACGCATCCCAATTTGGCAAATTATATAGATCTGCTCCACAAAATGGCAAGCTTCGTGATTGATGATTCCATTTTGTGAAGGAGCCAAATGTCTAAAGCGAAACTCAGGGTGAAGCATTCAGCATTTAGTGTGATTCAGACGCATGAGGAGAAACACATTCAGAACATATTTGTACAGTAAACGTCCAAATTTTTTCTAAAGCATTCTGAACAATAGCTCAAATGTTCTGTATATTGTAAACTAAATTTACACAGCATTTAGGACAAGAGATTTTCTAAAAATGACCAGTCAATATATCTACAACGTTTCGAACACTGACGTGGATAGATACAAATAATACACGTCCTTCTATTTTATGTCATAGTGACACATTCTGTCTGTAAAAAAATGAAGCATCAAATCTAGGTATTTCACCACATCTACCATGAAACGAAGGGTGTTATCACATTTGGTTTTCTCGTTGCAAAAGCCCACTACAAAAAGCAACCTCTCACAGATTCAAGACCTATTTTCTCGCCCTGCAAGCACGAGGCACATACACGCTGGTTTGCACTTGTGTTTACGCTCACTGTTTACACTCAGTATTTACACTCAGTCCTCTACAAGTATCACCCGGGGTACAGGTTATTGCGAGAGGACGAGCCTCTTGAGACTGACTGAATGCATTGCACGTGAGTGTAGGTCCATTGGATACACATGGGCAAACGTGATATGTCTTCGTTGACGACAGTGAAAGCACATGAAACCAGTGGACTAGAAGATAGAGAAATGTGGTCAACATAACCCTGCCATGTAGTTTTGAGATGATCGCATCACCTCGTCGTCAAGAGATACTCAAATTCAATTCTTTCCTTAATTTTGAAAATCTCCAAATATACAAAGTTTTCCTTTCCAAATAGACACTCTTGAGTAATACCCCTTCCCTCCAGCTGTTATTGAATCCAAATAAATAAATACAGTTTTCTTTCAGTCTTGGCAGTCACAGAATGAGTGGTCACGTGATCATGTCGTGTCGCATCACTGGTGACGTGTACGTGGAGGGCAGCAATGACATGTCACCAGGGCACGGCATGAAAAATGACGACTGTCTGACGTCATCACAGTAGGGCATCGTCAGCGACGTCTCCCTGATGTCATCACAACCCGCCATCATGGGCGAGACCTCAGTGACGTCACTATGGTGAATGCCAATGCCGTAGCCCTCGTGACCAGGCACCATCAGTGACGTTTCTGTGACGTCACCTCCGTCTCCAGCGTCCTCCATCACCGGTTCCAAGGTCACTCTGAGACTGTTCCTGGCGCTGTGACCCCGTGCCCTTCGACCCCCGTTCCTGTGGACCTCCAGGTCCGGGCTGGGGGGCGGGAAGTCCACTGCCGGGGGGAGGGGCATGGCATTGGAGGAATAGAAGGCAAAGTCTTGCTGCTGCTGATCGAAGCCCTGCCCATTGGCACCGTCCCTGATGAAGCGCTGGAAGGAGCCCTCCTCCTTGTCTCTGGCGCAGCACAGCGTGCAGAACTGGCGGACCGTGACCAGGTTGTACCACCGGAACAGCAGCACAGCCGCCAGCACCACCAGCACCAGCAGCACAGTAACCACCGTCACCACCACCACTGTCGGCACGTCTTGTGAAGAACGAGGCTGCGGCTCTGGCACAGGGTCAAGGTCTGGATTAAGGTCGGAGGCCTCGGGGGTCACGATCGTTACGCAGTTGGTGTCTTCGGAAGTGACGTCAGAGGCCGAGGGTGCGCAGGAGTCGAGAGAACCGCTCTCTGCGCAGAACAGGTAGAGGGAGTTGGGCTGGAGGCCGTGGATGCGAGGGGAGAGAGAGGTGATCTCCTGCAGAAGACGACACGTGCGTTCCGAGGAGTTGCTCCAGTAGGTGATGGTGTAGTTCCTCAGGAAGGACGCCTCGCTCACCAGCTGCTGCTTCACCTGCAATTGTCACACACACACGTCATAGAGATGAGCGTCACTTCCTTCAACCCATGCCGACGAGGTTTGGACATTGATTGTAAAATGACTAAGTTCGCTTAACTTGAAACCGAGTCAAAATTTTCCCACTCAAAAGAATATTTCAACCATAAAATCACATCAGACGAATTAACAAATCTTTTTATTGTTCAAGTTCGATTTTAAAGATCAAGAGTTTATACCCGTGAGATACTCAAGTTTCCGTAACAGGAGTGGTAACAGTTTTAATAGGACGTCGTAAGTCTCCAGGATCAACTGAAATACATAGTACTTGAAAATGGAGGATTGGCTATGCTCGAAACGTATTATTTTTTGTGAAACCAGGGATTCCTACTACTCGAAGTGATCCTCGGGGTCCATTTTGTCCTGTCAACTGGATTGAGCGTATCTGGTGAGACACTACTACTGGATTTGTGTTAACAGTTCAGATCAAGCACATTGCAGTATTCGGGTGCGTGCTGCATCTCTACAGAAGTACCGTACCTTGGCTTTGGAGGAGGACAGGTAGCTCTGGTGAGCATTCTGTCGTGTCGACTCAGGCACCGAGGCATCCACGTCACCAGACATAAGGTCATCCGATGATGACGTCGCCACTCCTGATCTGGGAACACTTTCCGTCGATGACGTCAGAGGATCCACCATGGCCACCTTGAGGATGACGGCGTGTGACGTCACTCGAGCGGCAGTGACGTGTATCCGGTACTGGCAGCGCGGCCCCGCCCAGTGACCGCGGCACAGACAGCGCGCATGCGCAGGGCGAGACGTCTGGTTGGCATGGGAGACGGTGGTCAGGCAGGGGCTATCGTGTAGGCAGCGCAGACTGGCGCAGTCCGTGTGGTCCCCAGCTATACGGAGAGACAGACAGACAGATGTGGAGAGGTCAGACGACTCCAGGGTGGGTCAGGTCGCAGATGAGGGAGAGGTGGACAGAACTAGGGAAGGTTCACAGACAAGCAGAAAATGCATGGGCCAGAGGCGGTTTTCCTAGGACTCTGATATGCTAAGAATGCAATCCAAAGGCATTTCCGGTGTTTTTAAAATTATTTGTTTTAATCTTTAAATTTTAGTAATCGGTGTAACCATACAGGAGTCCGGGTCATAACTGGGACCCCCCAAAAAGGCAGGCAGTGGCAGGTTTTGGAGACAGATTTATTACAATAAGTCACTGACTGGACGTTGCACGTGACTACAGTGATCACTTTAAAAACAGAGATCGGAATTACCTTTTAGATTGCTTTTCTAGCATATCCCAGTCACAGAAAACCCTCCTCGTATATCGTCCAGCTACTTCGTACTTCATAGAATCACAAAGAACAGGTGAGAGATATCAAGGCATGAAACACTACCAGTGGCAGGGGAGAAAGGACAGAGACAGATTTGCCAGAGTTGGAGATGTACCATGGGCTTTAGGAAACTAAACACCCAGACCTTCACGTATTATCAGACTTCTCTGTTAGTCTTCAGTCTGTTTTTCATTTGTGTTGGAAGTTTACAGTGCACAGTTGCAGTCAAACGGGAAAAAGAAGATTGACTCCTGAACACAGCTGCTTGTGCAGCCGAGATCCAGAGAGGAGCTGCCCACTTCACTGTACCTCGCATCAATGAAAGCTGAACAATAACTTTCCTGGTGAGAACATTTCCAGACTTCTCTAATCCCAGGTATTGAATAGCGGCACTGCGCCTCGCAAATGGTGAGCATAATTATTTTACTACGAAACGAGTATTCCCTATTTTGAATTGAATGCATTAATGAAATGCCTGACATCCACAGCAAACCAAATACTTGACACTTGGTTGTGAATGCATCTAGCGTCTGTCACGAAAATCTCTTCCTTTCCCTCGGGTCCTACATACAGATGATCTCGGAGAGCATCAGATTTCCAGAGACTCACCTGCAAATAAGGTGAGGAATGGGAGGAGGAGGAAGAGGAGGAGGAGGGCAGGGACGCTGTCACCAGGGGTCCTCATCACAGGGCTCAGCTCCAGTCACGTGACGCATTCTCCAGGTGGCGCCAGCAGGCACGGCAGTGTGTCATGGTGACGTCACAGCCAGGTGTGTCTGGAGAGAAGGAGACGACAAAGTCAGGACAAATGCAAGATGTCAAGATGCACGTCAGGGATCTCCTCTTCCTCCTCCTGCTGCTGCTCCTCCCGCTGCTCCTTTTCCTCCTCCTCCTGCTGCTCCTCCCGCTGCTCCTTTTCCTCCTCCTCCTGCTGCTCCTTTTCCTCCTACTCCTCCTCCTCCTGCTGCTGCTGCTGCTCCTCCTGCTGCTCCTTTTCCTCCTGCTGCTGCTGCTGCTGCTGCTCCTCTTCCTCCTCCTCCTGCTTCTCCTTTTACTTCTCCTCCTCCTTTTTCTCCTCCTACTGCTGCTGCTGCTGCTCCTCCTCCTCCTCCTCCTCCTCCTCCTCCTCCTCCTTTTTCTCCTCCTCCTGCTCCTCCTTTTCCTCCTCCTGCTGCTGATCCTCCTCCTCCTTATCCTCCCCCTCCTTCTCCTGCTCCTCCTCCTCTATGAATTTTGTCTCTCATCTGCACCTGTCAACCAATGATAGTGCATAAAGAGGAGTTCATGCAAGCAAGAGACTTTTGTAAAATACCAGACATTCGTCCATGGCACAGGTACGAGTACCACAGTCATCTTGACGACGTCAACCAGCGTACAACTGCATTTGGCATGTCGGTGCTCACAGGTATACAATTTCATATCTTCAATGGAATTGTCGTTCTGCAGGGCTTCGTAACACTACAATAGACTGTTCAAACTGTCCAATAGAGGGTTTGCCACCATGATATGACAATTAACCATCTAAAAGTAATTATACGATTGCAGTCATTTTGCAACATTTAAGGTTTTTGGTTGGTTCTCGTTTTCTTTTCGTTCACTCTCAGTTTTCTCTAATGATTCAACCACTAAACACACGCTTTAGCAGCTAATACTTATTCCTAACCACTAAACACACACTTTAGCAGCTAATACTTATTCCTAACCACTAAACTCACACTTTAGCAGCTAATACTTATTCCTAACCACTAAACACACACTTTAGCAGCTAATACTTATTCCTAACCACTAAACACACACTTTAGCAGCTAATACTTATTCCTAACCACTAAACACACACTTTAGCAGCTAATACTTATTCCTAACCACTAAACACACACTTTAGCAGCTAATACTTATTCCTAACCACTAAACACACACTTTAGCAGCTAATACTTATTCCTAACCACTAAACACACACTTTAGCAGCTAATACTTATTCCTAACCACTAAACACACACTTTAGCAGCTAATACTTATTCCTAACCACTAAACACACACTTTAGCAGCTAATACTTATTCCTAACCACTAAACACGCACTTTAGCAGCTAATACTTATTCCTAACCACTAAACACGCACTTTAGCAGCTAATACTTATTCCTAACCACACGCTTTAGCAGCTAATACTTATTCCTAACCACTAAACACACACTTTAGCAGCTAATACTTATTCCTAACCACTAAACACACACTTTAGCAGCTAATACTTATTCCTAACCACTAAACACACACTTTAGCAGCTAATACTTATTCCTAAACACACACTTTAGCAGCTAATACTTATTCCTAAACACACACTTTAGCAGCTAATACTTATTCCTAAACACACACTTTAGCAGCTAATACTTATTCCTAACCACACGCTTGTCCAATTTTATTCAAATCATTTTCAATTCCTGTAGTTCCTCAGCAACAATTCGACATTTCTGTCTTCCGTACACATCCTATTCTGCCTCTTCCGTTTGGTGCTGTACTTCCACCAGTTCTCTTTCTCTTCCCTGTCTCGTTCCTATTCTCTCATTCCTGTCTTCCCTCCTCCCTTCCCACGCAGGGCATGCATATTCATGATATTGGGGACGAATGCTGGCCAGGGTAGAGTAATGGAGGTCAAAGGTCGAGAGCGTTACCACGTCATTTCCGGAGCGTGCGGATGTTGACAGGAAGTGAGGCAGAGCTGACGAACACAGATAAAACGCCAGGGCATGCGCACTAGATGCTTCCTCTGAGAGTGCACTGCCCCCAGTTCAAACACGAAGTGCAAGGAGTCACGGGTTATGCAGTCACCACAACACGCCACACCACACAACACACAACAACACAACACGACCCGACCCAACACTACACAAGAGGCACGGGGCTCTGGTCATATGACACCAACAATCCTAACCTCTGGAGCACCACACTTGACTGAAGATGGGCTCTTGTGACGAGACCATCACTCCACACAGCAAAGCCCTGGCTAGACAGCGTGTGGTTGCAGCTTTTTGAATAGGGAAGTACGGGGTTGGGGTGTGGCTGTAACATCAGCCACGAGGGATACTCACGCTACCTGCTGCAAGGGCGAGGTTTAGATGACATGCATCTGAACTGTCGAGAGGTCGATATCAATCCCATTACTGCCGCTATCACACGGTCAACAGTCTGTGTGCTCTCCATCTTTCCATGCAGTATTCGTGACTCTCTCTCTCTCTCTCTCTCTCTCTCTCTCTCTCTCTCTCTCTCTCATGACTCATCCACTCTCATGGACCATATATACATAA
>JAWQFJ010002389.1:0-10000 GCA_034096865.1 Theodoxus fluviatilis
TCCCCAAGGGCTCATCAGGCAGAGAAAATGGGACAGCACACAGTTTACTGTTACTTTCTTTCTTTTTCATATCCAGAAATAAAGTATAGGGTCAGCAGAAAAAACGGGGTTGGTCAGGTTACCATAACTACCACTAGTTTTTTTGCCTTAGCAAATAAGCTGTGTACATTTTATTGAAAACACAAAATGTTACATAATTTACTGCACGTATCTCTCAGTGGTTAGAGTTCCTGTCCACTGTCACTTGTGGCTTGCGGAGGCAGAAATCAAACCCAAAGGTGTACTGATCCTAGAGTTGCATCCTTGGGCAAGGCGCTTAACTCCCATTGCCTCTCACCACCCAGGAGTAAAACCAGGTGCCTGTGTGGGCAGGGATGGCGCCCCGTAGTGTGATTAACCCTTGAAATGTGATCATGAGGTAGCATCAGAGGCTTGTTCACGAGGCGCAGCGATTCAAAGCGCTGCTCAGCGCTGGACAGCGCTTGCGCCGTGAAACGGCTTGTTCAGGACGCGTAGCACTGCATGTGATTCGGCTCTTTGCAGTGCTGCGCCTCGTGAACAAGCCTCAGGTTAGCAATGCTCCCCTGGGAATGGAGTTAGTGCAGGTACTCAACTGTATACATCCCGTCTTGTCAGTCACTGCGATTGTTGTCGGGTTTCAGTGAAGGATTAACAAGTGGCCTTATGATCAGGGGGGGAAGTGTAAGGCAGTTTGGGACCTAGGTAGGAGTAATGAGTTCTTATGTAGAACCAATATCTTTATTGCACTGAGAAATCTGTTCTGTAATTTGTTCTGTCCTGCTCATTGTTCAGATGCCAGAAGTGTGGACGGGTTTTCAAGTCCAAGATATCCCTGTGGCGCCATGAGGAGGGCTGCCACAGTGGAATCCACTCCTGCAACGTCTGCCACCAAGACTTTGCCACTGCCAAGATCCTACGGTGCCACCACCAGACGCACATCAAGAGCTGCGTGTGCAAGGTCTGTGGCAAGTCCTTCACCAACAACTACTCACTCAAGAACCACATGCGCAACCACACAGGGGAGCACCCTTACCTGTGCGACAAGTGTCCACTAGTCTTCAAAACCGCTGCTCAGCTGCGGTGCCATCGACAGCTGCTCCACAACGCCAAAGCCCAAGTTCCTGAGGAGTCGTCATTGGTGGAGTGTGAGGACACCCCGACGGGTGTCAAGGTCAAGTTCAGTTGCAAGAGCTGCCTCAAGGTGTTTACCAGTGTCACGGCATTCAAGATCCACGAGAGGTACCACGCCAAGGATGAGAGACTGACCTGCAAGATCTGTGGCAGGGTCCTTGGACACACAGGTTCACTCAAGAGTCACATGAAGATCCACCGCAATGAGAGAGCGTATGTGTGTGAGTTTTGTGGGAAGGGTTTCATAGAGAACTCTGAACTCAGACGTCACAGACTCATTCACACAGGCGAGAAGCCGCATCGATGCGAGATCTGTGGCAGGGGTTTCACTCAGTCCTACTCCCTGAAGAACCACCAGCGCACACACATTGCAGGAACAGCCAACTACTGCCAAAGCTGCAAGCGCAACTTCAGGTCTACAGGAGCTCTGCAGAAGCACAAGTGTGTCCCAGTTCTTGTGCCAGAAACTTTGAACTCTGATTGTAAGAATGGGTTTTCTGGAAAGTTTACAGGTTCGATGAGCAGTGAAGAGTCCAGCACGCAGGAAGACATTCAAGGGTTAGAGACAAGGCTTATTGGAGATCAAAGCTTTGATGGTGGGTCTGGTCTTGATAATCTTCCAAATACTTCACAAGCTCTGCGTGGATCAATGTGCAACTCCTATGGGCTCCTTCAGAACCCCTGTGCAGAAATGAAGACTGCAGCTCCTGTGAGCTCCTGCTCTGTGGTGACTGTTGGTCAGACCAAGTTCATTACTGGTGCGGATGCTTTGTCAGAGGAGAGTTTGGACTGTGGGAGCAACTCCACTTTTCCAAAGCAACAGGGAAGTCTCACCTGCTGTTCATCTGGCAAGCCAGCAAAGCTGTTCATGGTAGGTCTGCAAGCATGTAGTGTGCAAGTGATATAATTATTCAGGTGCATTGACGATTTTGTTCATGCATCACTGGACTTTGACGATTTTGTTCATGCATCACTGAACTTTGGCTCGTTACTTAACACTGAAGGTATGAACCCTTGTGCTATGCCATCAGCATAATGATACATCCCCAAGGTTTTAAGAAAATATATACCATATTTTCCCTAATAGTTGCACCTCCCCTAATAAAAAATGCCCCTCATCTCCCCTTCCATCCCCGCCTAGTAAATGAAAGTATTGACACTTACTTTAATGGCCAGGGCTGTCATAGTCATCATCAGAAGTCTCCAGAGAACCATCAGTGCCATCATTGCTGTCACTAGTGTCAGTGAGCACAATGGGGCGCTGGTTTTCCAGAGCGTCCTCTGCCAGTTGCTCTTCCATCTCATATAATCCCTCGAACTCAACGTCAGACTCATCAGTATCTTTGGTCTGGAAGAGATTATCTTCACTCCCATTGAGTTTTTATCAAGCTCTCTTTGATTGGTGATTAGCATTTCTCATCCTCCTGCATAGCTGTGTTCAGTGAAAACGGTGGGTGATATGGACTGGAATAGACACGCCCCCCTTGGCAAATATTCACACATCCAGTGTGACTATTAGAGAATATGTGACCAGCCACGACAAAACCAGTGCTAAGTCGATTTTTGGACAAAATAGGGTTTTAATATTTTTGAATTCTGCATTCATTTCTGTTTGTTTTAATATAAGAATGAACAGTGTGAGTTAATTAGAATAGGAGTTACAGGCATTTCAATTTGGGTACTGAAGCAGCGGTCATTTTGAAAAAACGGTCTCAGAAGATTTACCCTCTTCAGACATTAAACACCTTAGCAACGGTATTTCAAACTCTGTTTCCAAAAATAGCTGACCTTATTTTTCTTCGACATCCACAGAACGGGAACGCCGAGAGAGCGGCCTTTTTAACGGTATATAACATGAAGGGGTTCTGCAAGGGTTTAGGTGTGTTTATTGCGGCTAAAATGAGGCAATTAACGCTAATTACAGGGAGCTTTTGAAACAATACATAACACAAAAGTCTTTATTTTACCATCAAAATATAATTCTTCAACATGTTTCCTTTACTGGCATGATAGTTTGAACCATGTAGAATCTATTTTTATCAAAAAGTGAAAATCGCCCAGATTGACCCTCCCTGCCTTTTCTCAGACTTAGCGCAAGAGAGGGCAGTGCGACTTAGCACTGGTTTTGTCGTGGCTGGTCACATATATGGTATATATGATGTATTTTATCATAAATTACGTAATAAGGTACCATGGGGGGAAAAGGGGAGGATCATAAGTCAACTGACACTTTTTGACTCACATGCAAAGCAAAAGTGAGTCTATGTACTCACCCGTGTCGTCCGTCCGTCCGGGCGTATAATCCTTAAACGTTGGATTTTTCTCGGAGACTATTAAGTCTATCAACACCCAATTTGGCATGATGGTGTATGATGACAAGGCCTCAAAAAACATACATAGTGACTTGACCTTGCTTCAAAGTCAAGGTCGCAGGAGCCATAAATGTTGTCTAAAAACAGCCATTTTTCACATTTTCTCAATTTTCTCTGAAGTTTTTGAGATTGGATACCTCACCTATACATGGTATATAGCCCTATTTTTTGATACCAGTTTGGTTGACCTTGCTTCAAGGTCAAGGTCACAGGAGCTCTTCAAAGTTGGATTGTATACATATTTTGAAGTGACCTTGACCCTGAACTATAGAAGATAACTGTTTCAAACTTAATAATTATGTGGGGCACATGTTATACTTTCATCATGAGACACATTTGGTCACATATCATCAAGGTCAAGGTCACTTTGACCCTAATGAAATGTGACCAAAATGGGGTAGTGAACCACTAAAAGTGACTATATCTCATGGTAGAAAGTGCCAATAAGCACCATTGTGCTTCCTATGTCTTGAATTAACAGCTTTGTGTTGCATGACCTTGAATGACCTTGACCTTGGGTCAAGGCCACATGTATTTTGGTAGGAAAAATGTGTAAAGCATTCCTTAGTTTAGTGTATGATGTCATTGTTAGGTGTAGTAGATTGGCCTTGACCTTGAAGGTCGCCTGAAGGTCAAGGTCATGTAAAGGTCAAGGTCAAGCATGTGAGTCGTATGGGCTTTGCCCTTCTTGTTTCGTCTTCTTTTTAGGAGAGGCCAGATTGAATATAAACTTTCTGTCACTGAAAACACTTTTTAAAACTTAAATAGTAGATTCCAGAATGTTGTTAGGGCAGGGGAACAGCATGCAGTTCATTGTTTACCATCACTATTTTTTTTTTGCATGATCGTAAAAAAGTGTAGAGTCTGCAGAAAGAAATAGGGTTGGTCAGATTACCATAACCACAACTTTTTGCGTGTGTGGCCTAATGCACTGTGTACCAACTGGATGCTGAGATAGTGATGCCAAACATTAAATATGTAAGGAGTTTATAGACAAATTCTTTTATCTTAGATTTGAAAGGCCATTTGATTTGGGCTAAGGCAACCAGTTTGGGACTTGTCTAGAGCATTTAAATGCTTGTATTTCATGAGTTGTATACATGTCTAATATGCATGCTGTATTTGAGTAGGCTGTGGAGGCAGTTTTATTCCTAAGCTGTGTGACGGCCCTCTGTAACCTGCATCCATGCATGCTGTGTTCCAGGAGCAGGCGGCATCTGCATCTTCTCATTCTCCATGGACCGCTGCCTTCACTGCCTTCAACCCCACTCCCAGACCTGCATCCACCTCTTCTCTTGCCCCCAGCCATTCCACAGCCCCCATCCTCTCAACACACTTGGCCCCTCCCCCTACCCCTGTGTTTGACCCCCATGGACCAGGTAGCCTTCTGTCCCAGGAACAGACCAAGTTGGAGTCTCCAAGGCAGGATGCCACACCTCCAGGCACTGCCCTTTCCTCCCCACATCGTCTGCTGCAGCAGCTGCTGTCTGTGCTGAACACAGCACTTCCAGAGCACGTTGTCATGGCAACCACCCAGGCGATGGCAAAGACAGTGCCAGAGGTGGTCAGACTGGCAGTAGGGGAAGCAAAGGGAGGGACGACATCAGCAGAGGGGGCGGTTGATCTGATAGACGCACCATTCCCTGCAGTGCTTCAGGCTCTGGTGCTGAGTGTCACAAAGCAGACGCTGGATTCTGTTGCCCAGCAGTTGCCACCATTGCTCACCTTGGCTCTCAAGGAGGAGTTGACTCAGTGCAACAAGAGGCAGCCATCCCCTCCCTCCCAGCTGTAGCAGTGATGGCTCCTCAGACAGAAGGGCAAGGAGGAGGATGCACACATGATACAGTGGAGATGATGATGATGATGATGATGATGATCCCAGTCAACAAGAGTCATGCCGATCAAACAAGTGTATTGTGCTCTATCGGATCATCCTCGTAGACTGACAAGGAAGCCTTTTGGATGAATAAACTGCGTACCACTTATCCTCTTGGTCTAAACACCAAAGAGTAGTTGAGTGGTTGTTCAGAGGGTTCGCTTGTCGGGTTTCGGGGGTGATCCGATGGTCTGGATGGGTGTACTGTGTGTGTAGAGGTGTGTATGTGTTTGTGTGTGTGTGTGTTTGTGTGTGTGTGTAAACATGTGTGTGTGTGTGATATGCTGTTTTTTCTCCAGAATTCTTTGACTTATATTTGCTCATTTTTGTGGACTATCGTGGTAGTGGGCCAGCCAGGACATCCAAGTTTATAAAAATGTCTTGCGTCATAGCACATGTAATTCTTTTTATACGTCATTTTGATGCTATTTTATTCTTTGCTGAAGAAGTTGCCGAAAGGCATCGAAATATTCAAAGACGAAGTAAAAACACAGAAAGTCATCTTGTTTTTTGTTTTCTTTTTCTTTTTTGAGATGATGATGATTTTGGAGGGAGGTAGGGAGAGTGAGAAGGAGGAGGACAATAATGACCTCTAAAACTTAATATTAAATCATTCAGTCCTTGTATATTACAGGTACTCATTTAGTTGCCAGCAGGCAGCCACACCCTTGCTTTCAGTGGCAGATGCATTTCCATGGAGGGGAACAGGGGGATGCAGGAGGAACAGTCTACGAACTTGACCTAATGTTCCATCCGGCACAGCTCACAGATCTTGGAGAAGTCAATTTTCATCAACCAATAAACCTCGACTCAACGCTCTCCCTGCTTTAGTGTGATGATAAAGAGACTTATTCTAATTGTATACTTGGCAAGCACTCTTACAAGAACAGAGGTGGCACACATCATACTGAGTATGCATACCATAACTTTAGCTGTGATTTGATTCTTCATCTCAAAGCTTTTTTAAGTTTTTGATGATGTCCTTGTGTGTCACTTTTTTCTTCAAAGTAGTGTTGGACTTTGTTAAAGATTTAAAAATAAAAGTTTAGTGATAACATACAAAAACATTGGGTGACTAGGCAAAACTTGAACAGGTGCTTCAGAAGGACAGAAGGAAAGAGAGAAAGAAAACAGAAACTGGAATAGAGCAACACATTGACTTTGAATTTGCATAAGAAAAGATGTCTGCAATAATGTCAACTTCATCTTCACTATCCAAGATGTGCAGACTGCCCATTGTTTATCTCCTGAACACCATTATGTAGCTCAATTTCTACTAGCAATCTATACTAGAAAAGAGCTTGGCATGAGGTTTTAAAGACACAGCATGCCTGTTAACGAGTTATTTAAAACAGTCCTCAATATCACTTAGTGGGAGTGGGGAATAAAGAAGTTGCATATTCTGCAGGCAAGTGATTTGAATTTTCACAGAAAATTGACATGTACTCCAGGCATTGCAACTGTTTGAAAATCAAATGCAATTGCACACATGCTTCTAAATACATAAAGATGCACAAACACACATCTCAAATGCCAATAAGCTCACTTACAAAGATGCATACATACTGAGGGTCTGCCCCGTGCAGACAAGACAAATGCTGGTCATGACTCATCTCTTGTGCCAGTCTTTCAGCTCTGAGCAAGTTGATGCTCACACAAGTGCAGGTGCCATAATCCATTTAAGGGTACCTCTCCGTAATATTTGCAGATTTCTCAATATTTCAATGCATTCTTTTGTTGTTTTGTTGGGTTGGCTTGTTGAGACTGAATAAAAACATCACAACTTTTGTTGGTGGTTCTAATGCAGTCTGTTTTCCATACAGCAGTAGCTGTCGTATGTCCCCTCAGCAGCTGGAACCCACAGTAATGCAGTCTGTTTTCCATACAGCAGTAGCTGTTGTATGTCCCCTCAGCAGCTGGAACCCACAGTAATGGAGTCTTGGAGCCAGCTCCCTACTCAGTCCCTGGTGGCACCAAGCAGCACCAAGTGCCACCAGGGGGTGTATGCTGAGAATAATTTTTTTATAAGTACAGAGCATAAGCCCTGCAAGGAACAGCCATTGTTGGTTGTGTTGTTCAAGTGTAATCTTTATATTAGGTACACACACACAAATGTTTGTGATTAAGGTAACATGGCAACAACCAAAAAATACTGTCAGTGGGTCAGCCTGAACTCCTTTTTTGGGGTTTCGAAGAGGCCAGATTGAACATAATTCAAATTTCTCATTCATAGAATGTAGAAGTGGATTCCCCGAATCTCATATGGCAGGGAAGATGGGACAGCATGCGGTTTGTTGTTTACTGTCCTCTTTTTTTTAATTAATCAAAAGTTTAGGATTGGAAGGGGAAAAAATTGAGCTGATCAGGTTACCATAACCACAACTTTAGTGTGTGTTAATGTAAACAAAACCCGGCAATGTCTTGGTCCTACCAATCTTGCATGAAAGAACAGCACACCAGTGTAGCTGCTGCTGCTACCCTGTGTCATTATCATGTGCTGTAACCCTGTGTCGTTATCATGTGCTGTAACCCTGTGTCGTTATCATGTGCTGTAACCCTGTGTCATTATCATGTGCTGTAACCCTGTGTCATTATCATGTGCTGTAACCCTGTGGGTGCATGAATGAGTATGAATGTACATGTATAAGGTGAACATCCATGATGCACCTTCCCCTCTGTGTCACTGTTGGTTCAACATCTATACAGTGAAAAAAAGTATTAGAACTAAAGAAGGAGCTTTTGCAATTCCATGTTTACTATTGATCTGTAGATCACCAGCTCCTGCCAGCCCCAGATCCAGTGGTCTCCCTTCATGCATCAGTACAAAGTCAGCTCCTACCTCTACTTGCCTATTGAAACCAGTACGTTCAAGAGGCCTACCGGTATCGACCGGTAGATACCATTCGACTCTTGAACGACTTGGTACGGCTACGGTATCGACCGGTAGATACCGCGCCGGAACGCTGTTGCGCCTGTATAACAAAATGGTTGCCTTCGGGGAAAGGAAGAAAGTCGCCATCACAAATATGTGCTGTGGCACACATTTCGACATGTGATTATTACCCAGCCTATGCGAGACGTTACAAGAAGTTAGGCTGATATTGTTCTCTTATATCTTACATTAGCCCTTAGTTTGAAGTGAGCATCGAAATATTCTTGCTTACACCAAGTCAGCACTGTCGTTTTGACATAAATTTATATTTGAGCGATGCTGAGCTGTCATGCACAGCTGCAGCTTAACGTATTTCATCAGCTTCCACAAGGAACGAGCAGTCTGCAGCTGCTGGTTTACTCATTTGGTTGAGAAGCGCAATCCGCGACGATGAGAAGGCATCGCGGAAGCCATCTTGGCTACCGTTCGGTCATAACGAGTCGTTCAATGGATGGATGGTGTTTTACGACCTATCAACCTTTTAAGGTTATGTAAGGTCACTAAGCACGAAAATCACTAGAGCAGTTTAGAGTAAACGCAATTCAAGTCACGGTGTCCCTAGTTATTCGCCTCTTACGAATCGCGTAGGGAGACGCGGTGGGTCAATTCTTACCCCGAACCCACAGGGGGATGAGTCGTTCAAGAGTGCACATTGGTGGCTCGGCTACTAGTCGGCTACCAGTAGGTCGTCTTGAACGCCTGTCTTTTGAGAAGCGGATGTAGGCGAGCAAGCTTTGGCATTTGTTTATGTGCAAGGCGCAGTACCATGGTTTAATTCCTGGGATGGGAGAAAGCTGGATTATTTCAATCTATGAATAGTGTGCCATCTCTTCTTCCCTGCCTTATGAGCACTTGGGAATACACTATTGAAGTTTAAAAAATAAGTTTTTCACCAATAGAAAAATTTTGATTAATGTTCAGTCTGGCTTCCTTCATGATAAAAAAGATATTTTAAAAGTTCAGGCCAACATATCCACCCAAATTTTGCCTGCCCATGTTACTGTAACCTCAACTTTTTTCTTCAAAATAATGTATTTAATAGAAGAAGCTAGATTGAACATACATCACAATTTCTTTTGTTGAAAAAAAAGCTTTTTAAAAACTCAAATAGTATATTCCCTGAGTGCTAATCTGGCAGAGAAGATGGGGCAGCACACAATTTGTTAATTATCATCGATTTCATGATCAATGAAAAAAAATTTGGGTGGGTAGAAAAATATAGGATCAGCCAGGTTACATAACCACAACTATTATTTGTCTTTGGCCTTATCAATTTAAGGTATACTGCAATACTGATATCTGAAGACTGCAGGCCTGGATGTATGAGCTTGATAATGACGTTCAAGTGAACTGCTTATCACTCATTGTTTTGCATTAATGGTAGCTCCTCTGCAGTGAATATTGGCAATGAACACTCCAGTAATTTCTCTGCTGCCTCTCTCAAACATAACCATGTGTAACAGGTATGCAGTGATGTCTGCTACTAGAGTTCAGAGTTCCTTGGGGACGACCCTGCCTGCTGACTAAAAATAAATGCACTACTATGGTGGTAATTTGATGCTTAGGTCAGGGCTTTTTCTGGCAGGAGACTCTCGGGTCAGGCCCACTGTAATCATTGCCTAGCTCATGGTAATCATGAGCATGCATTACATTTACCCGCAGTGCATC
>JAWQFJ010002389.1:12500-25000 GCA_034096865.1 Theodoxus fluviatilis
CTAGGGGTGATGAGCGGTGTTCGCTCTGAGGTATGAGTAGTAGTTAGTAAAGGTGGGTCGTGAGTTGGTTGTGAGAAGATAGCTATATTAAAGAGCGCAAGAAGACAGCGATCAGTCCGCCTACTGAGAGAAGACAGAAGATAGAGACCGGTCCGCCTGCTGGGTGAGAAGAAGAGAGAAGAGGAGGGCGAAGCACAGAAGAGAGAAGCAGACGAAGAAGAGAGTGGAGGAAGGCAAAGCACAGAAGAGAGAAGCAGATGAAGAGATAGGAGAGATCGCCTCCACACACAGCAGAGACGGGCAGAGAAAGAGAAAGCGGGCAGAGTTGGAAGGTTGGTGCAAGAGTTTTACATGGGTCGATAGTTTTTACTTGTCGAGGGCTGACCTACGTGCTTTTATGTTTTATATAAGAAGGCTGACTGACATTTTATTTGTGCTTTTTCATTTTTCCCGTTGGGAGTTGAGTAGGTGAAGAGTAGGTGTAATTTTATAAGATTGGGTTATTGAGGATGTTGTGTTTGAACCATATACCAATGTAACATTCTGTTTCTTTTTCTTTTTCTTTTCTACCCCTGTTACGGGCATGTTTTATGTTGAAATCTAAAGACATGTAAGTAACCCGGGATCTGTTTTGTTTCATTTTTGTGGATCCCCGTAACACTGATATTTTCAACAAATTGCATAATCCTTACAGAACTGGGGAATGAAACTCGTGAATGACTTACAGGACCTTTAGGGTTAAGCTGAACATGGTTTTGTGTGTAAGTCCCTCGTTTAAGCTAAATGTGTTTTTGTTTGTCAGTCCTTCTGTTCAGCAGAATGTGTTTTTGTGTGCTCAATTTTTCAAACCTTCTCATTGGTTGGCTGTGTTTTCATATGATCCAGGTGTCTGCCTCTCTGATTGGAGGGGGCATGAGCAAGGGAGGCCACTCCTACACGGTGGTGGACCCTGTTTTCCAGAGCTCTGTAGACAACCCTTACCAGGACACAACAGAATCAGACCGGGACCTTCGTCGCATCCCCTGTGCTGACCTCGTTCCCCGGCCATGGCAGAGTTTTTTCCAGGTACCTTAGACTCTTGAAGGTGTTGGAATGATACAAAGAGGTAGCTTGATGACCAGGGGGTAAATGTGTGCAGTTTGAGCATCCATCAACGGGTGGAAAAGTCACAATATAAAAAAGAGCACCTTTACGTTTACCTTGGCATTTCTGACAGGAATGCAGTTTGTGGGATGTCCAGTGAACTATTGGCTTCTTTGTCAAAACTGCTGCATTTGTATTGTGGATGTTTGTACAATCAGCTGCGGAAATGTGACACTCATGTAGCAGTAGCATTTTACATCCCCTTATACTCTGATGCTGCTTTTGGTCACCTTGTTGATGGTTGACCTGTTAAGTTGTGGTGATGATCAATCCCTGAGTAGACTTAATGAGATTTAGATGTTGAAAGGTAAAGGTAATGGGATGGTTTTTATATAGCTTTTTATCACCCATGTCTGGGTCTCAAACTGCTTTACATTTCACCCCCTGACCACTGGGCAGCTTGGTCACTCCTTCACTGGCACCTGACTACAAACACAGCGACAGGCATTTAGGGCACACACAATCGGGCATCAACACCAGCTCCACTCCCTGCCACTCCCTGGGGAGGGTTTCAACCTGGTGCTGGCTCTTGGCCGCATACACACATTGATGACACTGCAGTGTACCATTGCTGCTCAATCAGGTACCCAGTTTTACTTCTGGCTGGGAAGAAGCAATGTGAGTCGAGTATCTTGCTGAAGGATGCAAGCAACTCTGGGAGCCACGCAGCTTCAAACACCACACCCACTAGCCGCACGCTACAACAGGGGTGCATTTCCTATGCTAGGAACCTTGCTGGATCTAGAGAGGAATAGACCAGTGTCAGCATGTCAACGTAATGAAAGCACATGTAAAAGCAGTGAAATTCTTGACACATGTTGACATCGGCCCAATATATGCCAACTAGGTAGGTAGGTAGGTTAAGCAACACACCCCAGATCAAGCATAAAACCACTCAGTCATTTATAGATCTGTCAAAGCCTTCAGTGTTGCTCATGTACAGAGAAAAGAGATTCTTTTCAGGATTCTGTAACATCTGTTGATAGTGGTGTATGATTATATCTATACATGGACACTGATAATCTGCAGGACAACTGAAATGTAAACAACTCACATCTAGGCTGTTGCTGGCATAATCTCTTTGATGAAACATTTCAGCTTTACAACGTCCAAGTCTGTCTGTTTGCAGGTGCTGGTGATGTCCTACATCAGTATTGCCTTCTTTATCTTCACCGGCATCTTCGCAGTCAAGTACTGTCGGCGCGGCCACATGCATCAGTCCAAGGGCTTGTGGGGGATGGCGCAGAAGGATTTCAAACGTGCTGTCATGTTCATCTACATCAGCCTTCTCCTCGGCATCTTCTTCTGGATCATTCTCCCTGTCATCGTCATCTGCAAGAATGGCTGCTAGCAGGTGACCTGTTTACTCCTGACAGGGTGAGCTAAAGCAGAAGATATTGCCTATACTCCACTTGTAGTGCTAGGAGTGGATGGGTGTGAGAGGGAGTGCTTGGGGAATGCGTGCTTGCTTGTATGTTGATGGCTTGGCAGGCTCTGGTAAGCACTGGCTGCTGCAGATGTCAGTTGCATTTCAGCTCTTGTTTGTTTGTTGTTTGTTTGTTTCAATTAACCCTCCATATCCCACCCCTCACCTCT
This sequence comes from Theodoxus fluviatilis, assembly GCA_034096865.1. NCBI lineage: Eukaryota > Metazoa > Mollusca > Gastropoda > Cycloneritida > Neritidae > Theodoxus > Theodoxus fluviatilis. Next base: position 15,240 of record JAWQFJ010002389.1, read on the forward strand.
GACCCCCACACCAGCCCCACAGACAAAAAAAAAGAAAAGAAAAAAAATCTGCCAATGAGGATTGGTAGTGAAAATCTCTCTTGGAGGGGACATCTCACTACTTACTTATTCATGCCATCACTGCAATGTGCTTTAAAAAAAAAAGGCATACAGTACCAGTGTGGTGCTAGACCAGGGGCTGTGGACAGAAACAGCTGTGCTTCCAAAGAGATTTTCTGTGTAGTGTGGTATGTATGTTTTTGCTTTGGTTTGGTTTGATTCCTAGTTTGTGTGATTATTTCTTTGTTTGTATTGAAAGATATACATTCTGATTTTAGTCATGGAATTAAGGCATTGATTTGTAAAATCTAGCATCCTGACCACCGAGTCATTCACTGCTTAGAACAGCAGTAGGTAAATAAATTTAGTTGATAATATTCCTTTCCTTGTATTTATTTAGAACCTATTTGAATTGTAGTTCTGTTGATGGTTTAAAATAAACAACATGCTAGTCAGAGGTGGAAACTGTGGACTGCCTTTCATTAGAACCAACTCTTTACTTTCAGACAACATTGTCCTTGAGTTCGTACACTTTTATGTTTTGGTGAACCAGTCAAGAAAGTAGGTGTTGAAACTCCTGCAATGTAAAATGGTAACATCCTTTTTTATTTTCTGTTTATTTAGCTTTGAGATCTAGGGTCTTTGAGGTGGTAACTACCAAACCCATTTTGTTTTGTGAGAGTTACCGCCACTGATGTTGCAGTTAGTATAGTAATGAATTATGAAGCCTTACATATATATCGTTTTTTACCTCCCTTTCTTCCCCCACTACCTCTTCCCTCCTCCTCTCTGCCCTAGGCACCCCCCTTACTCACACGTAGTGCTCAAAATAGTGTTTGTTCAAAAGGTTTCTGGCTGTTTACTGTTACCAAATTTATTTTCATGCTTATGCAGTAACCAGGCAAAGAGAAGTTGCCTCCACTGTGTGAGTGGATGGTACCTCATTGATTTTTCATGCATATCTGTCTTGTAAAAGACAGAATGCAAAAACTGATTTCTGTGATTGTTTTAGGGTCTGTCTGTACGGGTGTGGTGTCCTTTGGTTCCCATGTCTGTGGTTGTTTGTTTTGCAATGACTGGCTCACAGAGAAAGGGAGAACCTGCCCAGAGTTCTGTACTCGGTGTCAGGCCTTTCCTGCAGTGCATCGCCTCAAGTGAGGGGCGTTTGTGTCTCTCAGTGTCTTGATCTTGTTTTGACGTTTTTTCCCCCCATCTGCAGGGAGGAATGGATGTGTAAGAGAAAGTCTTCCGTGTGTATCCGGAGTGTGTGGGTGTACATGAATCATGCATTTATATTGATTCTGCCCCCCATGTTTTAGAATACTTTTGTGATAATTTTTTCCCTCCTGTAGTTCCATTTCTTGCAATCTGTTTTTACGCTTATGTGATTTGTAAAGTATACATTTATGTATATCAGTTTAGACAATGTATAGTTTTGATATTGTTTTAATAGTTGTCATTATCAATGTCATTTTCATATTATTTTTCACAAGCTGTGCATTATTTTGAGTTCTCTTTGAGGCAAACTTTGTTATAGGTGCAAGAAAGAGACGATGCATTATTTGGTTAGCTTTAGGTTAGCTTAAAAATTTTTCAGTAGCCTACTATGAGCATTAATTGTAGGTTTGCTAGTTCACTTTTTTCTCGAGTGCAAAGCAATTTTTTTAATATGGGCGGAATTGTTGCATTGATTGATATGGTGAGGGAAACCTTGTTACAAATACCAGTACTGCTGAATACTTACAAATCCTCATTTTGGACAACTAGCAGGAAACCACAAATAACTTGTTTGGTATTTAAAGATTTGTTCCAATCATGCTCACTTAGGAAAATTTGCAATGATATGACAGTTTGGTGATTAGCATCACTCCATCACTACTTGCAATAAGAAAAAAAAAGCCATAAATCATGGTCACATGTCACTCCCAAGTAAGAATCACTGTGTAAACATTTTGCTTTGTTTGTTTTTCCCCACAATGTTGGTGAATTTGTTAAACTTGGTTGAAGTATTGAAGTCTCAGTTAAAGTTTAGTTTTGATGTCAACTGACGACTGATATATTGGCAATGGTGTTTCTCCTGTGAAGAGGAGTTAGCAATGACCAATGCAAAGAACAAAGAGAAATTGTAGCATGAGAAAGGGACAGACCTAGAGACACACAAGGACTGATGCTTCCATGAATGAATCTGCCATCAGCACACACTCCAGCCAGTGCCAGGGCATAGATCTCTGTCTGTCAACATTAGCAGCACTGAGCCATGCATGGGACAGATCTAGTGGCCATACCAACTCCACACAATAGCATATTAATATATCTTCTCCTAGAAGGTTCTCCAACAATATTTCAAAGTATCTTGGATTATTTTTATGCATCAATTCCAAGCCATCAATTTGGTGGCCTTATGGTCCCAGTGATGAAGTGAGCGGGAGTGTTCAACTAGTTGAGCTTTTCATCTATGCAGTCTGGCAGTGTCATACTGTCTTCTACAGAGGAATACTGAAACACCCACAGTGAAGGGGACTGTACTTCTCTTATGGGGTCTAGTTAGTCTGGGACTGCTAATATGCACTCTCATTGAGATATGGTAAAAGCACATGCTTTATAGAGGACCATTCCTCAACCCAGTAATCCACACCATCTCAGCGTGTCAGGTATCCCACAATGCTGAAAACCCTGATGCACATGGTGCAGGAAAACCTTTCTGACACCCAGATCCTTGCATTGTGACTATGTGCCTGTGATCTACAAAGTACATGGTATTGTGGTGATAGTGTTCTTGCTGCAGAGAACTGTACTACTTGTACCAATTGGAAGTCTGGCAGTGGCCGTAGGGTTTAATGTTTTGAACTGCATGAAATAAGAATAGTATGTTCATCTTGCTGCCATGAATTCTATTTTAATACATGACAGAAGTTCTGGACAATCCAAATATGTATTGAATGGTTCCCTTATGAAGTTATGTCTTTTCTTGAGACATCCTCTGCCGTAATGATGTGTAAAAAGTTTAAGATGTGTCCTGTGGTGTTGGCCTAGAATTTGCATGTATTGCATATCATGAAAAGAGAGAGATAACATTGTTTTAGCTAAGGAAATGGTTTGAATTCATGAATGAAATCTAATGTATGTTCCCCTAAATTTAAACATAGTATCCTGAGGACTGTAACAATCAGTGGTGATAGGTTTTCTTGTCAGATGTTGCAAGCATATGTGTTAAAATTCAAACAACAATTAACAGCTATTCCTACTCACTGATTTTGATAATGATTGGATATTTACCTGAGTCCATGTTGGTGTGTACAGCTAAAATGTCAGTAGTTTGCATCCTGTTCTGTGTTTTATGTATGGTTTTGTGTACTTGTAACAATAGCCGTGACCTAGCCTCTGTTAGTTTCACACATTTAGTTGTCATTTTTACAGCACATTTACTGTTAGAAGGGCATTGACACAAGAGAGACATATGCACTTATTCCATGTACAAATATTTCGCAGTCTTCGTTTTTATGGCAGTCTGTAGTTCCCTGACTCTGTCACTTCCCATGTGATGCCAGGAGTTATGCAAAAACTGTAGTGCCCTAGAAAATAACACTGCTGTGAGTGCAGATGCACCAAAGTGCATGCCTACAAAAATTTGCAGCGTGCACATGTACCCTGCACCTTCCACATGGGATGTTGCTGTGCAAAGATCCTCATGCTCAAAGCAAGTTGCTTGACTGTGCCATACTTCGTGTCGTTGCAATTGGCTTGACCATTTTAGTCCCCCTCTTTCTAAGATCTAAACATTCTGTGTTGTGGGATTAAAGTTTATGGGAGTCAAATATACAGTAATACATGATAAAATCATCTTCATTAAGAAGATATTTTAGTGCTACACAGGAAATCCTAGTATTCATAGAGCAAATGGTAAATGAAATTTGTGTGAAGTTGTGTATATCTTACATGTTGTATTCCATCTTCGATCTTGAAAGCAATTATTTAAAATGATGGAAAGACATGACCCAACATGATTTGATTTGCATGAATAGGAGTTGTAATTACCACAAGCAAAATGAAACAAATCACTTTATATTATTCAGAAAAATCAACTTGATAACTGGATGGTTTTCTTCATTTTCTAAATCATCGAAAAGTGTATTAATCTGGAACAGAAGGCTTCGTGACTTTGGCTAGATTGTGATGATCTTGTAGCCACATGCAAGCTCATCAATGAATCATTTGCTAACTGCATGTTGTGGCTCACCAGTGTGTGAGTATGCCCAAGGCATTGTCCTGGTGCATTTTTACTTGCAGTTTGTGACAGGTGCCTCGTGCAGATGCAGAAGTATTATTCATGTATAAAGCATCACTATCTACTGCTGAAATTTTACATGTGTGCTGTAATGACTTATGTTCTGATACAGTTTAGATTAAAATGAAGATATTAGAGGCCTCTGGTGTGAATTGTGAAAGCTGTTCTTCACAATGGCACAGTAGGGGGTTTTAGAGGGGTTTTGGGGTGTGTGTTTTTCCAAAGGTATTTGGAGTCACAGATTGAAGAAATTTAGGCAGATTGACTTTTGGTTTTGATGCCTCTGGAAGAAGCATGATGTAAGAACTTCCTACTAGCTGCTTTGTACAGAACAAGGTTGTGGCGTAGTGCATATGCATACATTTCATTATGGAGAATTCCTTGTGAGGTTATTGTTATCGATGCATTGTATCATGTACACCGGCTGATGTACAATTAATCAACATCTTGATTGATATCTTTTGTTAAACCCACACAAGCAGAATTATATTTATCAGCATTTTAAGAAATTTTGTTTCCTCCCCATATCTGTATACCTAGCTAGATTTATCTATAGCTAGACTCGACTGCCTCTTTAGTGTTTTGTCTACATCTTTCCATGCCTTCGTACCCTCCTCTATCCTTCTCACGCTCTTCCCAGCCCATCAGCCTGTCTGCCTTCTGGTCAGTATTCTTGTCTTCTTACTTACTGTCTCCAGGAAGATGGCTGCTCTTCGATCTTTTGATTGGTCATATACTCTGAGATGCTACAAAATGTTCTTTTATCTTGTGCATGACTGTGTCAACTGATTTACGAGCATTTTCTACACAATTCTCTGACAATGTGAAGCTCGCTCCAGAGACGGATGTCTTGTAGCAGAACTGTCTCGACATGCAACACCCAACATGTGCGTGAGACAGGGCAGATCAGTCATGGGAAATAACCCCTGCCTGACTAGCCTCTTCGTGGCCTTAGATATTGTTTTTTAAGCTCGAGTTGTCTTTCCTTGTCCCATGTGTTCATGGTAAGTATTGGTACGGTTTTTTGCAGATTGTCTAGTCACTCTGACCTTGGTACAAAAATGGTTCTGTTTTTACAAACTGTGGTTTGCCGTCTTGGGCTGTTCTTTGCTGTCAACAATTTACTGTGTTGTGTCGCTTGACTTACATTCCAAGATTTTACTGTTTAGTTTGACTACTGAAGGTGACTAATTTATTGTAATTTCTGACATGAGATTTCTGCTAGTTTGATGTATTTGAACGTTTATCTGTCGTACCTGGTAATAAACAGAAAATTGGACAAACAGACGAATTTTTCCCCCCCTTTTTGCCTTCCACTCCACCCACTGCCCATCTGGTACTAATGAGAAAAAGGTGTGAAAAAACATGTTTTCTCTGGTTTTGTCTTTTGCTGGACTTCGATCGTCTGCTGAAGTGGAAAAGTGTTTATATGTATAAAGATGTGGAGGATAATTAACTGTGATTTGCACACATGCGGGAGGAATGCAGGTGAAGAGAAATAGGCACCCTGGGCACAGTTACAAGCCTCGGGCATGCCAGCCAGCATTCCCGCACACTCTCATTCCATGAGACAGTGCCAATGCACTTACCTTGATAAGTGTATGCTGGCTTTGCAGACAGCGCAGAGGTTGCTGTCTTGGTCGCACAAGGCAGTGGAACCACTGGGTTGAAACTGAACGACAACATCTCCACTGGGGAGGAGTGGAACGGAAGTTACAAGTCTGATCATGAAACTTACCCTCTCCACTGTTTCCTACGTTTTCCTGCTGCATAGAATCCATCCATCCATCCATCCATCCATCCTTTCATCCACCCACCCATCCATCCTCAAATTTATCTCTCTCACGCGCATTCCCTGACCACCATCACCATCACCACCACCACCCCTACCACCACCAACACTACCACCACCACCACTACCACCACCACCACTACCACCACCACCACCACCACCACTACTACCACCACTACCACCACCACCACTACCACCACCACCACCACCACTACTACCACCACTACCACCACTACCACCACCACCACTACCACCACTACCACCACTACCACCACCACTACCACCACCACCACCACCACCACCCTCAGAAGCCCGCTTCCCCACCCTCTCATACTCCATTCCCTCCTCTGCCCACCCCCCTACTTTGCACACCTTACACATGCCACACCCACGCACCCCCCATCCTCTTCACTGTGCTCCAGTCAACACCACTACCACCGCTACCACCATCAACATAACTATCACCACCACTATCACCACCACTATCACCATCGCTACATCTATCACCACTACCACCATCGACAGTGCCATCACCACCAACAACACCACCGGTACCACCTCCACCACTATCACCACCGCTACCACCATTACCATTACTATCGCCACCACTATCACCACCGCTACCACTATCACCATTGACATCCCCACCACTATCACCACCGATACAACCATCACGGCTACGCCATCACCATTATCAGCAGCGCTATCAACATCACCACTACCACTACCACCACTATCACCACTGCAACCACCATCACCACTAACATCATCACCACTACCACCACTGCCACCACCACCATAATCAGCACCGCTAACACCACCATCATTATTGCCACCGCTATCACCATCACCACTATCACCACCGCTACCTCTTCACCCCTACCAGCATCACTATCGCCATAACCACCGGTATCAGCACCGCTATCACCATCACTACTATCACCACCACTGCCACCAATGTCGCCACTGCCACCACAATCACTACCATCATCATCACTACCATCACTGCCACCACCACCATTATCACCACCGCTAACACCATTATCACTACCACCATCACCACTACCACCATCACCGCTTCCATCGTCACCACTTCCATCACTGCCACCACCACCATTATCACCACCGCTAACACCACTATCACTACCACCATCACCGCTACCATCATCACTACTTCCATCACTGCCACCACCACCAGTATCACCACTGCTAACACCACCACCATTATCACCACCGCTAACACCACTATCACTACCACCATCACCGCTACCATCATCACTACTTCCATCACTGCCACCACCACCAGTATCGCCACTGCTAACACCACCACCATTATCACCACCGCTAACACAACCACCATTATCACCACCGCTACCTACATCACCACTATTAGCACCGCTACCACCATCACCACTATCACCACCGCTATCACCATCACCATTATCACCACCGCTACCACCATCAGTATTATCACCACCGTTATCACCATCACCATCGATACCACATCACTATTATCACCACCGCTACCCCTTCACCACTGCCGACATCTTTATTGCCATCACCAACATTGTCATCACCATTACCTCTACTGCCACCACTATCACCACTGCTACCACCAACACCACTACAACCATCACCACAACCATCATCACCACTACTACCACCATCCTCACTACCACCATCACCACTACCATTATCCCCATTACCACCACTGCCACCACCACCATTATCACCACCGTTACCACACTACCACCACTACCACCATCACCCCTACCGCCGCCACCACCACTACCACCACCACCATAATCACTACCAGTGCCACTTTCACTACCACCTAAATCTACACTACCACCATTACCACTACCACCATAACAAGTACCACCATCACTGCCACCACGAACACGACCACCACCACTACCACCACTACCACCACTACTACCATCGTCACTGCCACCACCACCACTACCACCAGCACTGCCACTACCACCACTACTGCCACCACCAACACTACCACCAACACTACTACCACCACTACCACCACCACTGCCACCACCACCACTACTATCATCACTACCACCACCACTACCACCACCACTGCCACCACCACCACTACCACCACCACTGCCACCACCAACACTACCACCAACACTACCACCAACACTACCACCAACACTACTACCACCACCACTACTACCATTGGCACTGCCACCACCACCACTACCACCACCACTACCACCAACACTACCACCACCACTACTATCACCACCACTACTACCATCGTCACTGCCACCACTACCACTACCACCACCACTACCACCACCACTACCACCAACATTACTACCACCACCACTACTACCATCGTCACTGCCACCACCACCACTACCACCACCACTACCACCATCACTACCACCACCACTACCACCACCACTGCCACCACCACCACTACCATCATCACTACCACCACCACTACCACCAGCACTGCCACCACCACCACTACCACCACCGCTGCTACCACCACTACTACCACCAACACTAACACCAACACTATCAATAATACCACCAACACTAACACCACCACTGCCACCACCACTACTACCACCAACACTAACACTAACACCATCAATAATACCACCAACACTACCACCACCACTGCCACCACCACCACTACCGTCACCACTACCGCCACCACCACCACTACCACCACCACTGCCACCACCAACACTAACACCATAACTAATACCACCACCACCACCACTAGCAACGTCACTGCCACCACAACCACTACCACCATCACTACCACCATCACTACCACCACCACCACTACCATCACCACTACCGCCACCACCACCACTACCACCACCACTACCACCACCACTACCACCACCATCACTACCATCACCACTACCACCACTACCATCACTACCACCATCACTACCACCACCACTACCACCACCACTGACACGCACCATCTCTATGAAGCAACAGATGACCATCAGCAAGTTGTGCAAGGCACTCGGCACTTCAGCCCAGCAGTCGATCACAGAGCCTTTGCAGCCAGCAGTTGCTGCTTGCTTCCTTTGACTTCAGGGACTTTGTGGCCGAGTGGTCAGAGAGTTGGACCTGCAGTCGCTTTCGGCTAAAGGGTGCTGAGTTCGAAGCTGCGTGGTTCCCAGAGTGGCATCATTGAACAAAGTTCTTCACTCACATTGCATCTCCCCACCCAGGAGTAAAACGGGTACCTGTGAGGGCAGAGCTGAAAAACTGTGCAAGATGACTTTGGCGCATTTATCCGCAGCCTGGTTGTCTGTTCGTCAAAGAGATAAAGTGGTGTTGGGATGAAAACGAGAGTAACTCAATGACCGGCAGTAAAAGTGTAAGGTTTGAGCAGCCATGATTGCAGTTTTAAAAACCTTTCCCCCTTTTTCACTACCCCTAAAGAACCTTATTGATGTCGACTGTCTACGTCTCATTGCAGCCAGAACTCTAGTCTGTCTGATGACCAGTAAACACGGAACACATCCGTAACCGTATTCAATAACAAAGTAATTGCTGACCATCAGTGGAAGATCACGTGATACAATACAATACAATACAATACAATACAATACAACTTTATTTGTCCCACAACAGACAATATAAGTACGT
>JAWQFJ010002389.1:30000-32500 GCA_034096865.1 Theodoxus fluviatilis
CTCTCTTCTCTCTATTTGAAGTGATCGCTGTAATCAAACAGGGGTCGGTATCAGAATTGGGACGAAAAAGCAGGTGGTGTCTGGTTTTTGAAACGATTCACTGCAAAAACTGACTGACTGTATGTTCCTTATGATTACAGCGATATTTTTTTAATAAAAAAAGGAAACGTCTCTCCGATTCCCTTTAACTAGTACATGATCGTCCTGGGAAGCCCGCCTATTAAAGGGGAGGTGCAAAACTGTGTGAAGGACGACTTCGGCACCTCCATTTGACCTTGCAGTCCTGAAATGACTATAGAGAGTATGCTCTTGTTGTGATGTGTGACATCACCGCCCCTGCCAGTCCCTTCCCGGCAGTGCGCCTGATCTCTGAGCCTTCAGACAGGAGGGATGGATTGAAAAAGGCGATGGAGGGGGAGCTGCTGAACCAGTTGGAACTGGAGCAGGCGGGGCAGCCCAGGCCCTAGAGAGGAGGAGCCAGGTGTGGAGCTGGAAGGTCAGGAGCAGGAGGAGCAGGAGATGGAGGAGCAGGAGATGGAGGAGCAGGAGCAGGAAGAATACAACTAGCAGGAGCAGGAGGTGGAGGAGCAGGAGGTGGAGGAGCAGGAGATGGTGGAACAGGAACAGGAGGTGAAGGAGCGGGAGATGGAGGAGCAGGAGCAGGAAGAATACAACTAGCAGGAGCAGGAGGTGGAGGAGCAGGAGGTGGAGGAGCAGGAGGTGGAGGAGCAGGAGGTGGAGGAGCAGGAGATGGAGGAGCAGGAGCAGGAGGTGAAGGAGCGGAAGATGGAGAAGCAGGAGCAGGAAGAATTCAACTTGCAGGAGCAGAGACAAATCAGAAGCATGAGCATCCTACTCGTCATCAATTGATACGGTGACAGTCCTGAGCAGTTTCCGCTTTACGCCTTTTGTTTTTATTTGTTGGTTTGTTGTTTGTTTGTCTATTCCTCAAACGTTGTCGTGCAGAACTTACCATTAAATCGATCTATGTTATTTAACAGTATTTCTGCACAAAGCTAATGTGATTTGATTAGCGTTGCACCCTTGTTTTGCTACCCAACAAATTAACAAACTACCTGCATTTCTTTCTCCACAGGGCATACTCTCATAGATTTACAATAAAGCATAACATAGTGAGTCGATAATTGTGTAACAATGTTGCCCTCTCGCGAGAATGTTTTCTTTTTTTGTTTCCACATGTCAGATTGCACATCTGTTTCTCTACACAACACAACTCCTTTTTCTATATTTTCCTGTACTATCTCTGTTTTATGGCATCGTATGTCTTGTTCCCAAAGGGAGTGAGAGTTAAACAAACCGGAAAACAAACCAAACCAATGGACCAAACTATCAAACAAGCGACAAACCAAACGTGCAACTTCCATGTGGAAATGAGTGTCTGTAGTAATACGATGACAAAAGCAACAACACAAGACAATGGTAATAATGACAATCACTGTAACAACAAAAGAAGAACTAAAGCAACAGTAGTAACACCAGCAGAAGCAACAGCAAGGGAACGACAGCAACACATTTAGCAATGATAACGGCCAAACAACAAGAACTTCCTAAAGCAAAAGTGATGGGAACGACGACGACGACTTATGTCGACGATACTATATGTACAAAAACTGACTGCACAATGCAAGGTTTACTAGGCTTCGTGCATGCAAATTCTATTTTCACATAATGATTCTTCTTTCGTGTGTTTAAATGCTGTTGTTGGTGATGTTGTTAGCATCGTTGGTTGGTGTTGTGATTGTTGCTGTTCGAACTTCCCTTGAAACTATTCACGCAATACATGCGGTTCTCAGGTTTCGCACCCTTTCTTGTCTGATATGGTCAGTTGGTATGGTTCTTGGTTGATACCTGGACAATTTTCTGAGGTTCAGTATATGCATTGCCTTAAAACTGCCCTAAACTTAACCACAACACTGCTGGCTATGTGCAATTATTTCTAAGTATCAGTAGAATTTATTTCCTGTGATTGTTTCAAGGTATTTGTAGAAAAACCAGAGCAGTTGAACAGGCCGAGGAGCCAGGAAGAAGAACAGTGGGATGACAACACCAAGACGTGGGAAAATTGGACATAGTAGGGAGAAAAAAGCACAGAAGAAAGGACAAGAAGGGACTCGGGGTGGAGCAGGAAGGAATGACTGGGACGGAGGCGAGAAAAGTTCGCGGGGAACGTTACTGCAGACTTCGTCCAGCCACAATGGGGACCCTGAGATGGAGTAATCCTGGCAAGGCCCAGGTTCCACAGGGACCTCCCTCCCGTCCCTGTAGGCATTAACACCTCCGGCCACGCCAGGAGACTCCCGCACGGAGTTATCCGTCCCTGGCAAGCCGCTGTTTGCCGCTAGGTGGCGACGCTTCAGCGCTGATCCTGCACGTGATTGGCCGATGGGGAACTTGGGCTGGGGACGTAATTCGCCAAACCAGAGACAAACCGGCAGCTGTATGTGGTCCCGTCCTTGAGACTCGCGCCTCGAGTCCATGC
>JAWQFJ010002389.1:37500-47500 GCA_034096865.1 Theodoxus fluviatilis
CCCACCCAGAAGTAAAACCGGGTACCTGAGAGAGGCAGTGGTGGCACACGGTGGTGCGATTAACCTTTGAGTGCGGCCATAAGCCAGTGGGGGGCCCGGAATACTCCCCAGGGAGCGGAGTTGATGCTGGTACCTGACTGTGCGCGTCCTCTCTCTCTGTCACCGTGTTTGTTGTCAAGTACCGGAGAAGCATTTATGAAGTGGTCCAGTGATCGGGGGGAAGAGTAAAATGGTTTGCGGCCAAGGCATGGGGGATGAGTCGCCATATTAAACCACACCCTAACCTTAACCGTTATTGTGGGGAAAGTAGGATGGGACTAGTGGTTGTTCAAACTATGCCTCTCGCCCTTGTGCTGACTTTCATCTGGGTACCCATTTTAGAGATGCTTGAGTTCTCTCTCTCTCTCTCTCTCTCTCTCTCTCTCTCTCTCTCTCTCTCTCTCTCTCTCTCTCTCTCTCTCTCCCTCCCCGTCATCATGAAATCTTCGATTCACAAGCATATCACAATCCAGGACTGTATAAATAATATTGATTTTTTTCCCATCAATTTTTTCTCTCCGAATTAATCTGTCTTTGTTCTGTTTTTCTTTCTTCTTTTGTGCTTCGGCCTGGTGGTGCCTCCTGACCGAAAAACATCGCCCACCTGCCTGCAATGACGTCACTAAATACTTCTTGAGTTTTCTCTCATTCTTTCTCGCAAACAAGAACCTTTTCGCAGCGAGCTATCTCTCCCTGTCCATGCACGTTGTAAATACCCCGCCCTCCCCTGCCTTTCTCGCTGGGCAACGATAGTTGTCCCCCTTTGTTGTTCCCTGGCGGAACCATTGACAGTGGCGGGCAGCACGTGACTGGTCCGTTTGCGCATGCCCAGACAGACGGGCGCGGAGCTTGGCGGGAATCTGCACGGAACGTGCTGCACAACCGAGCCTCCCACATCAAAGAGCGAAGCCCAGGGGAGAGAACGTGCGCCCCAAGTTTGAAGGTGAAGGACGGGCGTGGTGGGTGGGGTCTCGGCACGTGACTGCCCGTCGTCCAGCACGCTCTCTTCCGCTTCCTCTAACATTGTGCATGCGTCGGACGTGAGAGCACTTTGAGTGAAAGGAACAGTGATCTCTTCCGGACATTTGCTGCGCAGAACAGATCTGGCAGTTCCAGCTTTTCGGGGAGTCGCGACCGATTTTGTTCCCTTTGATGTCGTAAATGTTTGTGTGCTGTCTGATTAGCGGTGATTCTGTCCGGTCGTCTCTATGACCAATGCAAACAGCAGGGCTGTAGCGTTTGTATTACTTGTGGACAGAAAGACAAACAAAGAGCTGCGAGAGAAGTACAGAAAGACGCTGCAAGAACCACACGATTCTCCACTTGCAAAATCTAAACAAAACGAGGCCCTCTACATCTTTCATCAGGCGCACTTATTTTCACACACACACACACACACACACACACACACACACACACACACACACACACACACACACACACACACACACACACACACACACACACACATGAACAACCGTACGTGTAGAAATCAATATTCAATAAGGTAGCATTTCTTTTTATATATCACGAACAACACAGGTTCTCTTGTATCCGTATTTATTTATGAAACCATTGAGGGGGGGGGGGGGGGGGGGGGTCGGGGGGGGGGGGGGGGGGAATTAGCAAGCTAAGTTGCTGTTGATTTAAATTTGAAGTGGATATAAATCATTATAGGCGAACTTTGAGAAAACTGGCTGCTGCCGTGGCGGAGACTGGCTCGTTCCCTGAAGGAAACAAATAAGCACATATAGAAAACAAAACAACACACAACAAAACGAAACGAAACAAACAAAACGAAACAAAGCAAATACCGAATACAACTTTGGACAAAGCGTATTTCCCCGCTACCTGCATTTCACAATGAAAACTCGTCATGTGCTTTTCAGTTCTTGTCTCTGAACTTCTTCCTTTTGTCTTGCTTCAAACCACAGCGGCCTCTTCCATTTTCCTACACACAGTCCTGCACAATCCTCGCCCACTATTATCCACGGGCCTCCTTCATTTTCAGCTTTCATACATTTCCATTAATACTCGACCATTCTATCTCTCCGAAGCGCTATGATCACAACGACAGGATACGAGCTCGTTGACTGACCATTCTGTGACGTGCTAGACGATGAAAACAATTTCTGCTGGACTGCACTACTTGCAGTAAACGAAGAGACACAAGATTGCACAATAAGCACAACTTCGTATAAGGGAAAACTGTCATTGGTTGTTAAAAGGAAGTAACGTTCGAACAACAAAAAACGTACTTGTGGGTGCGCATTTTCTCCCGCAAGAGGCTTAAAGAAGAAAAGTGTAACAACACATGATCATTGTATCAAATATGTTGCGTCTGTAGCTCTAGCAATGGCATAGCTGTATTCTGCTCAACTATTGAATAAAGAGAAAGTGTTATTTTTATCGCAGGCTGTTTGGTGCTATTGTAATTTCACGAACTGTCGACATTCCGGTCATATCAGATCACACTCCCCTAGGATCTAATTCGAGCGATCACCCCCCTCCACTCCCCTCCATCTCCGTCCTCCTTTCCCGTTCAGTGTTCCCTTCATTACCCCCAGTCCATCCTATCCTCCCCCACCCCCTTTCCCAAACCAACTCCCTCCTTCCGCGCTTACCAACTCGTATTAAACAGAGTATAGACAGTAACAAACTGAGTGAGAGAGGTAGCTTTGTTAAGCTGCCGATCTGCAAAAGCGTGTACTGAAAAGGAGTATTCAAGAGGAGTTAACTCAAACTGCAATGGGATCAGTTGTTCTGCAGTCTATGTCTATCCTACTGTCCCTGTCTGTGGGTATCGCTAATGACGTCACTGGTGTTCATTCATGTGGGCGTTTTTCATATTTGCATAAATGCCACGAGGAAAACGCAGGTTGGCAATGGGGTACACATGGGAAGATAACTGTAATGGACATTATTCACGCGAGATACTTCCGGTTTTCAAATCGAGGCGGACTTGGCAAAAATCATGGCGTCTTCTATGGCCAGCACCAGTACCAGTACATGGAGTGGAAATCTCCTTCATGTGCCTCCATTCTCGCATGGAAATGTGGAAGTATGGGCAAGTGATGTTGCCAAAATACCCAGCAGAAAAAAGGGAAAGGCTACGAAAAGTTCATCGAAGGATTTGTGCATGACATCGAAGGTAAAACAGGTTACCCTTCTCTCTTGTAGATCTAGATCCGTAGTGTTGATCATTATGAATGGTGTTTCTTGAAATAAGATCAGTAAGCCTATATGTTAATTTATTACGCTAATATAACCATGGGCTGTCTTTGCAGATAGTTTGTTATATCTGATCATATACTTAATTTTGAGTCAAAACTGCCAGATAAGCGACTACTGCCAGCTGGGCTTGCATCGTCTGCCATGCCGACATCAACATGTCCGGTGTGATCAAGACTGTATACATGGCTCTCTACCATTGGCTGAACTATATTTTGGACCAATCACAATAGGTTTCTCATGAGTAGAGGTTTTTACTATGTTAGGTCGTGCGAAGTGATGGAATGCTCTTGCTTCATGGTGTAAACATTGCAGTTTCCCAGCTATAAACAAGAAAAACAACAACAACACGTATATTTAGCAGAAAACGTGTTATTTCAATCCTTCAAAACTCATTTTGTGGCTAGATTTCACCTATGCAGACCATACGAAGCTGTAAACAATTGCTTTTACAAGACCTAGATCTAAGCTCTTGTTACCTTGAATTTTTTGCCAGGATCACGCCGAATCTTCCAGATCCATTGTTTCTTCTGCTTCTTGTCTGTGGGGAATTTGAAAAAGGACAGTCTGGAGTTCTCGTCATATCGATCATCGTTCTCGCAATAAGGAACACAGCAGTGTCTATGTGATACTGAAGCCTTCGGTTTCGCCATAGACGCTGGACGCCATTAAGTTTGCAAAGTCCGTTTTCGATTTCAAAATGGCCGCTGCGTGAATAACGTCTAATGGTCTGACTTCAGTCGTTCTTCAGTGTTAAAGCTACGAAAAGTGCGGTCCATAACTTTCTGACTGTAAACTGGGCCGCGTTGCATAGACCCGGGGTCTGGAGGTATAGACCGGTTTCAACATGTGTCAAACAATTTACTGCTTTTGCATCTGCTTTCATCATGTTGACACAAGTTGACACTGGCCTATTTAGTGCAAGATCTTGCAGAGATCCTAGCGTAAGCAACGCACCCATGGAGACGCGTGTTGCTTAGTTATGTCGTGGCGCTCTCTATGTCTACAAAATGAAAATCCAGACAGATGATTTATTTTCACTGTGCTCGTGAACGTTCTGCCTTTTATATATATATATATATATATATATATATATATATATATATATATATATATATATACTATATATATAATGAGCAATTCCGCTAATGGGCGATAAATGCTTAAAGCACTTTAGACCAGCTTCAATCAAATTTTCTCGATGCGAATTAAGTAGCCTCATGATGACAAAATGCTTCATTTTTCCCCACTAGATGCAAGCATCATGCTCAAAAATAAAATCATACCATTTAGATATTTCACATACATCATTTCCCCTGTTTTGCAAGCAATATTGTACACATGATGTACGTTTGTTTTAACAATGAATATAGTGTCTTGAATGAAAACGGGGCAACTCCGAAGTGCAGGAAATTAAGACCACTGTGAAATATATTTGTCTGCTGTACTAAAACCACGTGTGGTTGCCTGGCCTTGTTTCACCACGAGAGAAGATCGTCAACGTAATGTGCGAACATGACCTTTGTCTAAACCGATGGGCTGGTAGCAGTATGAAAGATTAATTTCCTGGCAGAGCAAACGACAAAGTTTTCAGAACCACAAACCAGGTTTTGACAGAGATTTCGTGGTTCCCACGCAAGAGGAAAATCAACAGGAACATTCCAAGACTACTACTCCGAAAAGCTGCCATGTCTAAATCAGGCACAGAACAACAAGGGGCCGGTTGCAAACGAATTTGTCCTCCACCGAAAATAGCTTTCAGGAAAGAAAGCGAGTTACTCATGAGGAGCGGCCAATGGTTCTAGTGAATTCCCAGGATGATCCCACTTGGCACCCAATCAGCATTTTCTTCACCAAACCACAACAACGGTGTCAGTCACGTGACCGCTAGGAATCCGAGCTAGTGGCGCCGTCTCCTGACCATGGAAGAGTGGGAAAGATGCAGTCAACACAAAACGTATTGTCAAAAAGTTACATGTCTGTCTAACTGAGGAATTCTCAAAGAGGAACTTTGCTTTCAGTAATGTGCAGGCTCAACACGACATCACTAATCACTCAAGGGAAAAAGGTTTTTGTTTCACAGAAGACCCTCTTTCTAACCGCCCGCTCACTGATTGCCGATAGCTGGCTCAAGAATGTCAGCATTTGTACAAACCACACAATTAAATTTGGTGTGGTCTACTGAAGGAGGTTGATGCTTTTAGAACACAGAGATGCTCTAAAGATACTCGAAATGCTTAATTTCTTCATGTCTAAGACTTGGATGCATTTTACCAATCTTTTACATTCTTAACAGTTCCCGATTATGAGTGGATTTCTGGCCACACGGTACGAGCAAGAAACAATACGATGACATTAAAAGCATTCTTTAACGTTTGAATCAGCAGCACCAATCCCACTAAACCCATCTTCAAAAACGTTGGAGCACTTCACCATGTGCTTTTTGCCCACGACCCGTGGACCACGACGACAGACGGGTCGCCATGTAAGACTGGGGCGATTAGCGGACGACGGACAACGGGTGCACAGGGGCCTCAACTAATCTTCCACGCAACATCACGTGGCTGTCAGGATCCCAGCACGAGACAGGTGCAAACTGAAGAGGCCAGGCCGTAGCAAGTCTGGCACCACGAAAATCTTCAACGCACTGTCTTCGTCGGGCTGCAGGGGTCGTAACCTTTTGTGCAGGACCCGTGTAGACGGGACGGCCCTTGCCTGAAAGAGACGGCCACCGAGAAAATCTACGAGGACACCGTCCATGTTTGAGCGTTCCCACTGCGCCGAACCTCATTCCTCCATGCAGGCCTTGGACCTTCTCCCAGCAAGACCGATCGAGGGTCTTGAGTTCAAACATTTGACGGTTTCAGGGAATTTCTCAGATCGCCTATAATTCTCTCATCAATTACAACCCCCTGGCCTGCTTTGGAAGTGTGGGGGGAGCATGCACTGAGACACGGGGTTGCGGACTGTTGACAGACCGTCAGATTAGGGCCTCCACAGTAGGGAGAGAGACACTTGCGGTGTTGAATGCCCACGGAGTTTGTTTGCTGCCAGCTCCCGAAATAGTCAGCGCCTGCTTCGACGCTTTTTGGATAGATGACACCTTTTCGTTATGGGGCGAGGGCACCTCCGTCACCTATCAAGTGTCCCCAGATGTTCCCTCCGTTTCCCAAAGGGTTTCTTGCGACTTGCAGGTATTTGTGGACGAGCAGACACTTAGTGTCGAGCGCTATGGCGCCTGGGGTGCCAGCTTGGAGTGTCTACGGCATTTCCACGTGGTCTACATGCCTTCAGACATGCCTTGGCACCGGTGAATGGTTTGAGAGGGGTTCTAAGTTCCCTTGCTCGGACGACATTCCCACAACTCACCAAGTGGCGGACACAGACAATGCCCCGCTGTTTCCTACACACAGCGAGTAAGCAACAGCTAAGGGTTTCCTGGGCGATTTCTTTGCTACTGTCGTGCTCAGCGTAGCATTCTTCACTGGGTGATTCTCGGTCACCGCCAGAGTCGTGGGAAATTTCACGGCAGAAAAAAAACGTCTGTAAGTTTTCGACTTTTGACACTTCATTTCGACATTGGAGTACTGCCCAGGAGTTCCGAGAAAGGAAGTTCTAACAGCTCCCATTGTAATGATTGACTTTCGACTAATAAGCCTGGTAGAACTAAAGAAATACGGAGTTATTTTGGGCGCAACACTCATCTACTCCGTATGTGCGCACTATCTATAAAAGTTTCGCGTTAGAAAAAAAAGAGTTTCCACTTTAGATCATATGCACGAACGAGCGTGAAAGATACGCATAGGCATTGCAAGAAGCCTGTGTTTCATCGAATCTAGAGCGAGAATTGGGTCGAGGTTGAAGAAAGAAATGAGGACAGTAGCGTGGGGAGTTTGGAAGTAGGTTGCCAGAAGAAATGTGATGCATCATGAACTGTGGAATACAAGTTGTCAGTAAAAATAAACACCGTGTTTCCACTCTCTCGTGAGACCCAGTAAATCAGACACAAAACAGTTCAATGTACCTCATCTGTACGCCAACAATCTCATTCATACATGACTCAGAGACAAAGTTGGATCTTTGAGGAAACACGGGACGAAATATAACATGTTTTGACAAGACATATAGTTTATTCATCAACACTTGAACATTAACAGTTGCAATAATACATTGGCACAATAAATGTAAGCATTTGCTGTTTGCAAGCATAATTGATCTTTGCACCAGCCTGAGTCACTCATTACAAGAGCTATCAAGCCTCATTTGTGTTTGTTACCTTGTGGAGAAGTTTGATTTCATAAGAATCAACCGTCACAGATATCCAAGACACAACAAAATCACTAAGCACAGCGTCCATTAGTGAACCATTTGAGTGAGAGGCTCGTTTCCTTGTCCACCAAATATTTACACTCGTCCAGCAATAACATAAACTTAGATCTGATATCAGAGCTCTATCAGAAGGAATGAAAAGGAAAATGTGTGCGTATATTATGGACTATAATGCTCTCTCAGTCGCAACGTGTGTAGCGATATCTACGTCTTATCAAGCTTCGACGATATCTAAACAGTCAAATATACGCTCGCTATCGATGGTATCATAGTTCAATTATAGGTGACATATTCAACCCAACATTTATTGTTTGAGTCTGAAGATTCCTGTCGACACTGGTGTTTGAAGATGCCTCACGAACATGGCAGTGCCAGCTGCATTTGCAGGACACTTGAGGCACTGGGGCATTGTATCAGAGTTTGTGAGAGATGAAAATGGTAAAGGGAATGGTCTTCATGTACGTGTACACTTTCATCCACACTGAGTCTCACATTGTCTACGTCTTTCAGTCAATGGATATAGTTTCCGCTGGCATCCTACAGCAGACTAATGCACATGCAAAGAGAAAAGATGCAAGAACTGTGCAGTATTAGTGAATCATAGAGCGTCCTTCAGGAATTCCGCTTATGCATAATCTTCTATGTAATGAGGGTGCGCGCGCATCACGCATCACGATCACGATGTAGGAATCGAAATTGGGTCACATTTCACAAAATAGCCGTCTGATAATTAAATAACCATACATTTAGCATCAGACTTTCCATTTACCCATAAAATAAGGCAAGCATCGCATAACTTGATGTTTTGATTAACTAGTAAGGAAAATCGAGCAATTTAAAACGTGAAGCGTGACATCTTTTGGGTCGCCGCAGGCCAAGCAGTTGGTCGCTTAAACTACGCCTGAAATGTTTACTGTTTGTCAGTTAAGCCATTTTATTTTACAAATCAGCAGTTGAAACGACATGGTATCATTTTCTTGTGATTACAGTAACGTTAGGACAACGGAAGAATGCAAAAATACTCACCGAAAAGGAGTTTGGCAAAGCGTCCGTTTTCAAGGAATACGTTCAGGCAAAACTTGTGAATTACCATATCACAGAAACCGGATGTCACGTGACAGCACAAGGTGTGACGTAGAATGCAAGAATGCCTCATTACATAGAAGATTATGCATAACCGGAATTCCTGAAGGACGCTCTATGCCCTCCACAAATGTACTTTCCACATGAGGCCGTTAAACGTTGTTGTCTTCGTTTGTTGAAAAGTCTGGTCCAGGGGAGGTCTGCTTGTCACAAACTGCTCCCACGATGACTTCAATGTATCTCCTTCACCTGAGATTATTTCCTTAGAATGCTAGACCAAGTTTTTGTGAGTCTTCTGCTGTAGCAGATTGTTTCCTTGGAATGCTAGATCATCTCAAACGAGTCAGTTCCTATCATACCGCTGTGGGTTGGAGGTAAGAATAAACCCACCGCGTCTACATACACGATTCATAAGAGGTGAAAAACTAGAGAAATAAAGATTTAACTTAATATAACCAGCTCTAGTGATTTACCTGATTGATGGCCATACATAGCCTACAAAGGCTGATAGGCATTCCATCAGTCCATCATCATCATCATCATCATCATCATCATCATCATCATCATCATCATCATCATCATCATCATCATCATCATCATCATCATCATCATCATCATCATCATCATCATTACCACCACCACCACCACCACCACCACCACCACCACCACCACCACCACCATCATCATCATCATCATCATCATCATCATCATCATCATCATCATCATCATCATCATCATCATCATCACCATCACCATCACCATCACCGTCATCATCACCATCACCATCACCGTCATCATCACCATCACCATCACCATCAACACCAACATCTACAACAACATTGTCATCGTCGTCTTCGTCGTTGTTGTCGTCGTCGTCGTCGTCACCACCATCGTCATCATCATCAACATCGTCCTCAACATCGTCATTATCATCGTCGTCGTCGTCGTCACCACCACCACCACCAGCACCACCACTACCAGCACCGCTACCACCATCATCACCACCACAATTACAACTATCGCCGCCACCACCACCAGCAGCACCACCACCACAACCAACACTACCATCACCACCACCACCACCACCTCCTCTACCATCAACACCACCATCCCCATCACCATCTCCATCCCCACCACCAACATCACCACCACCACCACCACCTCTACCATCACAACTACCATCCCCATCATCATCCCCATCACCACCACCACCATCACCACTACCACCACCATCACCACCACGACCACCACCACCATCACCATCACCACCATCACCACCATCACCACCACAATCACCACCATCACCACCACAATCACC
>JAWQFJ010002389.1:48894-61394 GCA_034096865.1 Theodoxus fluviatilis
TTGTCTGGCTTCTCAGGTACAAATACCTATTGGCCATTGCAACAAGATTGTCTGGTGTTCCACGTGTCTCCTTTAAACCGAGTTTTATGTTGTTCGTTTGTTCGTTTTATTAGTGGGTCTTATTATTCAAAGTGGCGCTGTGTTGCCGCAAGTTGTTATTCCTTAAAAAGACAGTTTGTCATACTATTTATGGGCTCTAAAAATAATATTAAAATTACTTTAGATACTGTGTCTCCCATTTAGTCTACCAGAATGTGAAATCCGGACCTCACTTGCTCTTACTCTGAACATTTCTAGTGATTGGAGTGAGTCAGTGTCCCTTGAGCAGTCTGCAAGTGTTCTGACTAAGTCACATTCAGCCCCATCCATTCATTCATCCCATTTCATTCATTCAGTCATTCATTTATCCAGCCATCCAGTGTACCATGTATTCATCCCTTGGTTCGTTCATTCACGGTTGCAGTCAATTGACACTTGTCGCGGTTGCTGGCTCTCCAGGACCGGCTGTGCCAAAATACGGACGTATGGCACGAGTGCCGAGACAGACCAAACACGTGCCTGGACACAACGCCAACGTGCCTGGGACCGAGTCAACGGAGTCCAGTGATTGTGGCCGCAGTGGCGGGCTTCCGGGCAGCACCGTGCTCCGTAGACCATGGAAACGACTGGCTGCCCTGGCGTGTGGGCCGCGCAACGTGACGCCAACGGATGCTGTGGACAGCGTCAACGCCTTCCAGCTGCAGATGCACGGTGCGCCTGGATGCAAGAGGTAGGCATGAATGAAGGACAGCTGTCTCCTCCTCGCTATATCCAGCCGTGGGTTTTTGGGGGGATTAAGAAACCTGACCACCGCATCCTCCCTACCGGCGATTCGGAAGATGCGAAGTAAATAGGGACATATCGTGACCATTTGCGCTTACGCAAAACCGTTTTTGTGAATGTCTTGCGTAATGAGCTTACGTAGCCCAACGGCATGTAGGCCTTAAAACTCCATCCATCCCATCCATCCATCCACCCATCCATCCATCCATCCATCCATCCATCCAACCATTCCCCCATCCATACATCCATCCACCCATCCATCCATCCACATCCATCCATCCATCCATCCATCCATACCACCTATCCATCCGTCCGTCCATCCATCCATCCATCCATCCATCCATCCATCCACCCATCCATCCCATCCATCCCATCCATCCATCCATCCATCCATCAATCCTCCCATCCACCCATCAATCATCCACCCACATCACATCCACCACCCATCATCCATCCGATCCATCCATCCATCCATCCATCCTACCATCCATCCACCCATCCATCCATCATATCCATCCATCCATCCTCTCGCTAGAAAACTGCTTGAGAGGGCTTGTCATAAGTTGTCAACTAAAAGATAAGGAATTTACCATTTCCTGATTAGAGACTGAGCTCTTCTGCGTCTCTGACAAATACTGTTGCAATTTCTTCTTGGTCAGGAGTTTGCAAGTGCGATCGATCCCAGTATCACGGTGATGTTTGGTGTAGTGGGGCCTCGATGTGGAATTTCCACTGCAGGCGACGTGTGTGAAATCCAAGATCAACGACTGCGACCTGTCCCCCGTGTCGCAAACAATGCCACCTGTGTCCCCTTCACCGTGGGCTCCTTTCTGCCCGTGTCCGCCTGGCTTCACAGGGACAGCCTTCCCTCTCTCCTCTCTGTCTCTCTCTTTGTCTCTCTCTCTCTGTGTCTTCCTCTCTCTCCTTCTGTCTGTCTGTCTGTCTGTCTGTCGTCTGTCTGTCTGTCTGTCTGTCTGTCTCTGTCTGTCTGTCTGTCGTTTGTTGTCTGTTCTGTCTGTCTGTCTGTCTGTCTGACTGTCTGTCTGTCTGTCTGTCTTTCTCTCTGTCTCTGCTCTATAGTCTGGTTTTCTCTCTCTCTCTCTACCTCTGTCTCTGCTCTCTCTCTACTCTCTCTACTCTCTCTCTGCACTATCTCTCTTTCTGCCTCTCTATCTCTGCAGTCTCTCTCTTTCTTCTGCCTCTCTTATCTCTGCCTCTCTATCTGCCTCTCTCTCTCTGCCCTCTATCTCTCTCTTTCTCTGCCTCTGCATCTGCCTCTCTCTCTCTGACTCTCTATCTCTCTTTCTCCTCTCCCTCTCCCTCTCTCTACCTCTATCCTCTCTCTCTTTCTCTCTTCTTTGCTATGCTCTCTCTTTTTCTCACTTTTTCTCTCTCTTTCATCTCTCTCTCTCATCTCGCTCTGTCTCTTCTACCTCTCTCTCTCTATTCTCTCTACTATTCGCTCTACCTCTCTCTCTACCGTCTCCTTCTACTCTCTCTCTACATCTCTCTCTCTCTACCTCTCTCTTTCTCATATTTTATATCTTTCTCACTTTCTTTCTGTCCTCTCTCACATCACTCTCTCTCTCTCTCTTCAGACTATGTAACGGTCTCCTTGTGGTTTGTACGTTGTTTCTCTCTGTAGATTTATGCATTTGTAAGCGTGTCTCTCTGTTTTTCACCTTTTCACTTTATCTGGTGAGGTGGTTTGCTCCCTTTCTGCTCTTCCTGCATTTCACATGGGGAAAACTTTTACTGTGCATTAACTGAAGAAGAGCCTTTATACACTTATTTGACTCCCTGACAGATTATCAAATTGGTTCGAGCATCTTTCGGTTTGTTAAAACTGCGTTCTGTCTTCCTGTAAACACTGGTTTGTCCACGTTAATGGGAATAGAGATGTAAGGGGGGGGGGGGGGGGGGGGGATGGAGAGGTAAGAGTGAGATGTGCTGTGAAATGGAATTAGGTCAAGGACAATAGAAGGCCCTCTTGACTGTCACTTAGCATCCAAGTTTCATGCTCCTTCACAGCCCGACATAACTCTATTGTCCACCTCAAGTTCACAAGGAAGACAAAGTCCCCCTACTCATTTCAGGCACACAAAGTATTTGGTCCATATAATCACACATCTAGCCTTCCTTCCCTCCCCACAGGCGTGGCGTGCAGCACGGACATAGACAACTGTGCATCCTCTCCCTGCGCTGCTGGCGTCACCTGTCAGGACCTGCCCAACGACTTCCGGTGCACCTGTCCTCCTGGCTTCACAGGTAGGCCTGCCTCTCCGTGTTGCCCGAGTCGGCGATCTCACGGGAAGGCTGCTTGAAAGTAGCCATTGTAGAGAGAATGGCGTGGAAACTTCGAATCCTTTTTTTCCAACAACACGAGACTTGCTTAGAATGAATTACAACCAAGCAGTCGATTTGTCTATCCTTTCCTTTACGCATTTTCAAGCATGTAGGTTTGTTCAGTGTCAATATAAATATTCCTTAGAGTTTTTTCATGGGTTAGTAACGATGTTTGAATTTTGGACCCATTACTTGCGCACGGCTCAAACGGTAAAAACCTTGATACTTCAACATTGTCTCTCGTATTTGTGCCCTGCCTCTCACCTCTGCTCTGTCACCCAGCCCTCTCATTTCTGCCCTGGGGCAATTGCCCTGTGTATTCTGCCCTGGGGTAATCTGCCCTTTCACCTCCCTGCCTGACCTCTGCCTACCTTGAGCTTGTGTCTACACATGCAGGTAAGACGTGCAGAGAGGACATAGCGGAGTGTGCCTCCACGCCCTGCCAGAACGGGGGCAGCTGTTCCGAGCCCGTGCCCGGTCTCTTCTCCTGCGCGTGCCTCCCTGGGGTGCAGGGCAGCCTGTGTCAGGACGTCCTGACCGCCAGCTTCGACGGCCTCAGCTCCCTGCAGCTCTCCCCCTTGGCCCTCTCCCCCGCTGCCCTCAGAGTGAGGCGAGAGGCGCATGAGGTTTCCCTCAGAGTGAAGCGACAAACCTCTCAGGTTTCCCTCACGGTGGCCCTGTCTTTCACCACCACCGTCCCTACTGGAGTGCTGCTCTTCGCTTCCGGGGTAGGTAGAGAAGGAATAAACAGTTCAAAGTGCAAAGAGAGTTACTTGCACATATTAATCATTGAAAGGGAAACGAAGCATTTTGATTAATTCATTGAATGTGATCTCATCAAATGGTCAGTTGAGATGTCGATGAATCAGATGATTGTAGAAAAATGCAAGTGCTGGGTATTTTGAAATGCATTCGTTCGTTCGTTTTTTTCTTTTAGTGGGTCGGCCACTTAATCGATGAAAACAGAATATATTGTGAAATTCTGCCTTTCAGTTTTCGTTATGTTCAGCCATTTATTAAGTGGGCCAATTGATCATGGCAGTAATATATATATATATATATATATATATATATATATATATATATATATATATATATATATATATATATATATATATATATCGTTCCTAATTGGCGTTTTTTACCTCTAAAGTAAAGAAATATCCGAAAAGTAACTACTCATAAGTTTTCCATGCTGATAAATTCACACTACCATGCACCATGGGCATTACCTCATATAGACGGCTGGCTCGCTCAACCTGCACGCGCTGTGTCATGTAAGAAGTTCGCCGATGGCCTCGTTTGCAACTGTGTGCTGATTTCACTTCCGGTTGCTCTGCTTTCAATGGCCGATGCCTTTGTTAGTGTAAACACCTGGCGAAAATCACAATTTTTGTGTCTTAGTTTTAGCCATCTGAATTTTTTATCCGCATAAGTCGATGAGAAAATGTGTCTAGTTTGTAACTGTGTTTAGTTTTGTTGTCAGCCATTTCTGAAACGCCTAGTTACTTCTAGAGTCAACCACAGTGTGTTGCAAAATGAGTGACATTAATGACAGTGATACAAGAGCTGCCGTGGTTCCTAAATCAATATCAAGGAGCGCGCGCGCGCACACACACACACACACACACACACACACACACACACGCACACACTTACCTTATTAGTTTATAGGTAGATTTCTCCGTTGGTCAACGGGCAGATTCATGTGTTCACTAATCATAAGAACATGCAGCAAAAGTCATTCATAATACACCTCGTATGAATTCGATGCATGTATCCTCATTTTAACGCAGGTGCTTACAAGACAGTTTCAAATGTCTATAATTTATAAACTGCTTACAAGTTACATTCTCTGTTACTCCATGGATGTATCACGTGTGATTTTCCGCCCATTAGGTTTTTTCATGACTCAAAAATGACTGAATAATTTTTTGCTTGGCTGTGCCCGCTATTATCTATTCGTATTTGGAAGAAAGCAGCGGTCCCAATCGATTGTGGTTTGTACTGGCATTTTCCTTTGGATAAGTCGAGTTATCCCTTGTCTTGAACTCGTACCGTATCTTTCACAGCATTCTTTGGATGGCGACGCAACTTAATTAAGAGCTAGTACACTGCGACATTTCGATGTAGTTTGCATTCAACATTCATTTACTTTGTGTGATATCAGACATTCTAATCGGAGCTTTAAAATAAAAAGGAATAGTAAGGTAAAATCTTTAGTTGACCACAAAACGTTTTCACTATGGGGCACTCCGAGTTGACACTTTGAAAGAAGAAAGTACTCATTTGCACATAAAGAAGCGGTTAGTTCTATGTAATTATCGATGACAATGGGGAAGGGGAAATAAATCAACGACGACAACAAAAACACATGAAAGTCATTTGAACTGCTTGTAGAACTTCATATAATTTTAGAAAAGTACAGCTCTTGCTGATTAGATTGCAACACACAGCCATTGAATTGCACAAATTAAAAATTTCCCCTGTCAAAATGAAAGTGAAGCAAGTTTTCTCTATTGCTTTCCATTGAACAAGGACCATTTCCCACATATCTAGATAGCCTGACCAAAGTGCTTTGTTTTCCGTCAAAAGTGGAATGAATATCATTTTTAAACTGCAAAGTGTGTCTGGGATACCTGCAAATGTACTTACAGTTTCAACTGATGGAATAAATCATCACTGTTTGAACAATTATCTGTTTTACTTAACATTAGAATTCGCCCGACAGTGGCGTCCATTGTAGTAGCAGACGAACCAGAAGTAACATCAGCACAAAATCGCCGCGGTGAGACAGTGATAGACTCTGTTAGTGACACAGCGCGTGCAGGCTGAGCGAGCCAGCCGTCCATATGATGTTGTACCCATGTCTGGGTTGAATGCTTTGTCCATTTCGATCAATTTAGCAATGATGGCTGATCTCCATTTGTCTTTCGCTTCACTGACACATTTTCTTGGAATTCAAACAAAAGAAAGTCCCCTGCATGCCACTGATGATATCTTACAAGCAACAACACAACACTTGGCTCCATCTGAAATACTGTTCGCCCTCCTTGATATTGGTTTAGGAACCACGGCAGCTCTTGTATCACTGTCATTAATGTCACTCATTTTGCAACACACTGTGGTTGACTCTGGAAGTAACTAGGCGTATCAGAAATTGCTGACAACAAAACTAAACACAGGGTTACAAACTAGACACATTTTCTCATCGACTTATGCGGAGAAAAAATTCAGATGGCTAAAACTAAGACACAAAAATCGTGATTTTCGCCAGGTGTTTACACTAACAAAGGCCATTGAAAGCGGAGCAACCAGAAGTGAAATCAGCACACAGTTGAAAACGAGGCCATCGGCGAACGTATTTCTCTACATGCCACAGTCAGAAATCCATTCTTATATGATCCATGCATGCACGAAAATCGCCTCTCAAGACACGTAATTGGGACTATGACGCAACGAAAAGACACCTCAATGTACATCATTTCTAAAATATGTTTGTAATCTTTTTTTTTACATTATCTCTCCATCCTTCCCCTATAGACGAGTACAAGCGGTCTGCCCCAACATCTTGCCTTGGAGCTGTACCAAAGAGCTCTTTGGGTGTCCGTCAGCCTGGGACTCCAGACCATTCAGAGTTCTCTGCCCCTGGCCTCCCCCGTGCAGGGCGTGTACAGCCACTTCCTGCAGCTGCAGCTGTCCGCTTCATCCCTCAACCTGACCCTTGACCCCAGCAACTGCCAGCTGCAGCCAAGCTGTCACGTGTCGCTGGCGCAGTCCTCGAACAGCTCTGACGTCAGACTGCAAGGGCCGTGGTACCTAGGGGGAGTGAGTGACGTCACTGCCTACACCCGAAGCAAGCTGATGTCAGTGGAAGGCTTCACGGGCTGTCTAGGGGTGAGTGAAGCGTTGCAGTTTGAATGTTGATGTGGGGGTATGAAGTCGTGGATATTTGCCAAGAAGCTACCACGCAGGACAGGGAGACTTCAGATGCAAAAAGACACTTTGTCTGGAGTGGGGAAAAAAGACTGACACTGCTGGTAACTTGGCGGTTCGTTCAAAACGAAGGAGAATGGTCTGTAGCAGTTGGAAGGCAATCGAAATGTTGTATATTCATTTTCTGCCTGAGACTCTCGTTATTTTTTCTGCCTGCACTTTGAAGGCTTCTGCCTCTTTAGTGACATCCTGAACTAGTGTACTTTTTGGAATGAGATATTGTTGTTTTAGCATGGCTGAGATCGATGCTTTTCAACATCAACACAGGTTAGGTTTTGTGGATAAGACTACCGCAAAATATCCGTGTTTCTGCAAAATGGCAGCACACTTGAACGGAAAAAAGTACCTGTATTTTGTGGGAAAATATACTTCTATTATGACAGTTCTAAATCGTAACTTTTTCCCCTTCCCAGAATCTCGTCATCAACGGAAACAGCGTCAAGCTCGAACCAGCCTCCAACGCCAGCCTGCTGACGTCAGCAGCCGTCTCAACCAATCAGAACGCACGCTCTCCCGTCCCAGGGTGCACTGCGCACGAGCCCTGCAGGGCGGACCTGTGTCAAAATGGCGGCACGTGCGTGGACGTGTGGACCAGGAAGTACTGCGACTGCAGGCCTGGCTTTTCTGGGGACACGTGCAGCAGGCAGACCATGGCCCACTTCTCTCCAGACACCTTCCTCCACCTGCCCGTGTCCACGCAGCTCACGGAGGTTTCCTTCTGGGTCTCCACCGTCCAGCCCTCGGGGGTCATCCTCTACACAGTGAGTGTTGTCTGTACAGAGTGTGTCGTCGTCTTCGTCGTGTGATGTCATCCTCTACACAGGTCATGTCTTCATGGTGTGGTGAGTGTCATCCTCTACACAGGTCATGTCTTCATGGTGAGGTGAGTGTCATCCTCTACACAGGTCATGTCTTCATGGTGTGGTGAGTGTCATCCTCTACACAGGTCATGTCTTCATGGTGAGGTGAGTGTCATCCTCTACACAGGGAATCATGTCTTCGTGGTGTGGTGAGTGTCATCTTCTATACAGGTCATGTCTTCGTGGTGTGGTGAGTGTCATCCTCTACACAGGTCATGTCTTCGTGGTGTGGTGAGTGTCATCTTCTATACAGGTCATGTCTTCGTGGTGTGGTGAGTGTCATCCTCTACACAGGTCATGTCTTCATGGTGTGGTGAGTGTCATCCTCTACACAGGGAATCATGTCTTCGTGGTGTGGTGAGTGTCATCTTCTATACAGGTTTTCAGTAACAAATTAAAGGAAAAACATTTTGTCTATATTCTTTTTTTGTCCCTTTAAACCACCATCGCACTTGTCATATATATTCATTTTATATCACCCTCTTTTGTGTATCATTTTGTCTTGTATTGGGAAGTATCCGTTGTACATTTCCAAAACCCAATACCAAGGATATGTGATATTTAATTTCCATATTTTAGATGAACAATTTTTAATGTTATGTTGTGTTATGATGTTATGTTATGCTATGTTATGTTATGTAATGTTATGTCATGTCATGTTATGCTATGTTATATTATGTAATGTTCTGTCATGTCATGTCATGTCATGTCATGTTATGTTATGTCATGTTATGTCATGTTATGTCCTGTCATGTCATGTTATGTTATGTTGTGTTATGTTATGTTGTGTCATGTTATGTGATATCATTTTATGTATGTATGTATGTATGTATGTATGTATGTATGTATGTATGTATGTATGTATGTATGTATGTATGTATGTATGTATGTATGTATGTATGTATGTATGTATGTATGTATGTATGTATGTATGTATGTATGTATGTATGTATGTATGTATGTATGTATGTATGTATGTATGTATGTATGTATGTATGTATGTATGTATGTATGTATGTATGTATGTATGTATGTATGTATGTATGTATGTATGTATGTATGTATTTATTTTCATTTTTACTGCGCCATTATCACGATAAATATGCTCATGGCGCGACAAGACGAAATAAAAAAAGTTTTGAGGCCAGTTTTAAATGCGGCCAAGGATGGACTAGCCCTCAGACCCTCAGGAAGTTGGTTCCAGAGTCTCGGTCCAACAACGCTGAAGGAACGGTCACCGAAGCTCCGTAACCTTTTATGTCATGTCATGTCATGTTATGTTATGCTATGATATGTTATCTAATGTTATCTTACGTTATGTTATAGTCATCATTACCATGATTGTTGCTATGACACTCCATTCAAGTAGTCAAATCTGTCACAAGAGTGCTGGAGGAGCTATGCATGACCACGAGGAGAAGGTCCAATGCAAGTCTGGTGCCTCCACAGCTGACTGCGGACCTGATGGCCGTGGTGGTGGACAATGGACAGCTGAGACTGCAGCTGGTGTCGGACAACACGGACTTTGTCAGCAGGGTGGGGCAGAACATCAGTAGCGGCGACTGGTTCTACGTCCAGATCACGCTGTCTGGGGGACAGTACCGACTGCAAGGTGAGAGATCCTCCACACTGTCTGCAGGGGTGGGGGTGGGGAGGTTGGGAATGGGGGTGGGAATTTGGGGATGGGGAGGTTGGGAATGGGGGGGAGGTTGGGAATGGGGGAGTTGGGTGGGAATGTGGGGGTGGGGAGGTTGGGAATGGAGGGGTGGGGAGGTTGGGAATGGGGGAGTTGGGTGGGAATGTGGGGGTGGGAAGGTTGGGAATGGTAGAGTGGGGTGGGAGTGTGGGGGTGGGTGGGAATGGGGGGGTGGGGAGGTTGGGAATAGGGGAGTAGGGTGGGAATGTGGGGGTGGGGAGTATGGGAATAGTGGAGTGGGGTGGGAGTGTGGGGGTGGGGTGGAAATGTGGGGTGGGGAGGTTGGGAATGGGGGAGTTGGGTGGGAATGTGGGGGTGGGGAGGTTGGGAATGTGGGAGTGGGGAGGTTGGGAATGGGGGGAGGGGTGGGGAGGTTGGGAATGGGGGAGTGGGGTGTTAATGGGGGGGGGGGGTGGGGAGGTTGGGAATGGTGGGGCGGGGAGGTTGGGAATGTGGGGGTGGGGAGGTTGGGAATGTGGGGGTGGGGAGGTTGGGAATGGGGGGTGGGGAGGTTGGAAATGGGGGAGTAGGGTGAGAATGTGGGGGTGTTGGGGGGTGGGAAAGTGGAGATGGGTTAGGGTGGAAATGGGGGTTTGAAGGACAGAAAGGGGATGAGTGCTGGAGATAGGGTGGGTTTTATCGGCAGATGGTTGGTGGTGATAGAGAGAAGTCGGTCAGGTCAAGTCAGTTGCTGAGAAATGCTCGGGGGCCGCTCCATGGAAAGAATCGTACACTGCGATGGCCACACTGGCTGCCTGGAGCAGACCTGCTTGAGCTGCTGGAGTAGGCTCCCAGGTGCCCAGAGACGAAAGCTGCTGGAGTAGGCTCCCAGATGCCCAGAGACGAAAGCTGCTGGAGTAGGCTCCCAGATGCCCAGAGACGAAAGCTGCTGGAGTAGGCTCCCAGATGCCCAGAGACGAAAGCTGCTGGAGTAGGCTCCCAGATGCCCAGAGACGAAAGCTGCTGGAGTAGGCTCCCAGATGCCTAGAGACGAAAGCTGCTGCAGTAGGCTCCCAGATGCCCAGAGACGAAGGCTGCTGGAGTAGGCTCCCAGATGCCCAGAGACGAAGGCTGCTGGATTAGGCTCCCAGATGCCCAGAGACGAAAGCTGCTGGAGTAGGCTCCCAGATGCCCAGAGACGAAGGCTGCTGGAGTAGGCTCCCAGATGCCCAGAGACGAAAGCTGCTGGAGTAGGCTCCCAGATGCCCAGAGACGAAAGCTGCTGGAGTAGGCTCCCAGATGCCCAGAGACGATAGCTGCTGGAGTAGGCTCCCAGATGCCCAGAGACGAACGCTGCTGGCGTAGGCTCCCAGATGCCCAGAGACGAAAGCTGCTGGAGTAGGCTCCCAGATGCCCAGAGACGATAGCTGCTGGAGTAGGCTCCCAGATGCCCAGAGACGAAAGCTGCTGGAGTAGGCTCCCAGATGCCCAGAGACGATAGCTGCTGGAGTAGGCTCCCAGATGCCCAGAGACGAAAGCCACCGTTGCTTAGGTGCATTTACTTTCGTCAGTTGATTAAAAAGAACAGAAGGCACTTTGTGTTTGAAAAATTCTTATTAAAAAAAATATATATATAAATGAAGGTGCTGAACATTGTATGTATGTTTTTTAATAAGTGTTTTGCTTATCATCGATGTCACTGCATTTCCCAATATCATTTTACTTATTGATGTAACACTTATTATCCTTTGATTTAGGCAAAATAATACACATAAGTGTATTGGTGTAGCATAATCGAGGCTTTATTATTTTTCTGGTAATATTTCACGAGTTGTGGCAAGCTGCTGCTTGTTGACGAGTTGCACCTGAAGAGCGACAGGAAGGTTTCAGTGAGTGCGACGACTCCTCTCTGCCCCAGTGTCGACACAGAGCAGCGGCGTGTTCGGCACGGCCTCGGGCACCGTGGGCAGTTTCATCCTGGTGACGGGTCCCGCCTTCCTGGGCACTCTCCACCCGCACCCTGCACTCGACCGCTGGCGTCAACGGCCCACGCGTCTGCCCTCCTTCCAGGCGTGAGTGTGTCTGCCTTCCTTCCAGGCGTGAGTGTGTCTGCCTTCCTTCCAGGCGTGAGTGTGTCTGTCCTCCTTCCAGGCGTGAGTGTGTCTGTCCTCCTTCCAGGCGTGAGTGTGTCTGTCCTGCTTCCAGGCGTGAGTGTGTCTGCCCTCCTTCCAGACGTGAGTGTGTCTGTCCTCCTTCCAGGCGTGAGTGTGTCTGCCCTCCTTCCAGACGTGAGTGTGTCTGTCCTGCTTCCAGGCGTGAGTGTGTCTGTCCTCCTTCCAGGCGTGAGTGTTTCTGTCCTCCTTCCAGGCGTGAGTGTGTCTGTCCTCCTTCCAGACGTGAGTGTGTCTGCCCTCCTTCCAGGCGTGAGTGTGTCCGTCCTGCTTCCAGGCGTGAGTGTGTCCGTCCTGCTTCCAGGCGTGAGTGTGTCTGTCCTCCTTCCAGGCGTGAGTGTGTCTTCCTTCCAGGTGTGAGTGTGTCTGTCCTCCTTCCAGGCGTGAGTGTGTCCGTCCTGCTTCCAGGCGTGAGTGTATCCGTCCTGCTTCCAGGCGTGAGTGTGTCTGCCCTCCTTCCAGGCGTGAGTGTGTCTTCCTTCCAGGCGTGAGTGTGTCCGTCTTCCTTCCAGGTGTGAGTGTGTCTGTCCTCCTTCCAGGCGTGAGTGTGTCTGCCCTCCTTCCAGGCGTGAGTGTGTCTGCCCTCCTTCCAGGCGTGAATGTGTCCGTCTTCCTTCCAGGAGTGAGTGTGTCTGCCCTCCTTCCAGGCGTGAGTGTGTCTGTCCTCCT
>JAWQFJ010002389.1:66394-68894 GCA_034096865.1 Theodoxus fluviatilis
CAAATTTACAATACTTCAATGTCAATGCAAAATTCGATGTAACATACAGCAAAAGATAGTCATCGAAATACAGCCACGGTGCATTAGACTCGACTACGCTCCACAGTCACAGGAAATCTGTTGTACGCGTGAACTCTGTTGAACTATGGTCTATTCTACAAATTTATTTGCGTCCTGTCCACGTGATCGAGGTCGGTGCCAACGAAATGTCCCATAACAGTTGTACTGCAGATGCCTTTGATACTGATATATGCAGTTAAAAGGGAAGCAATTCAGTCGCGCATGCTGCCAGAACGTTCTTAATCATGAGTTTAATTAGGAAGGTGTGTTTTTTGTATAGAGATGCTGACGGCATTCTCGAGGTTTGCAAGATTGTGCTCACATTTGCTGCTTGCGCTTTATCTCACAGCGGGACAAATATCTTATGAAAACATTTACATTTCAGACGCTCAGTGAGATCATCTGACTAGAGGCATTGGTCAGATATTTCCTGGTGGTCAGTGGTCATGACTTTCCTTCACATAGTTCTGCGCTGGCGAGATGCATTTTTGTCTTGTTCACACACCTACTTTAGTATAGTCTCTCTTACGTGTCAATGGACACGTTTAAAAGAAAGACCAAAAAAATCACGAAGCTATTGATGGGATCTTCTGTACCCTACATCGACCACACCCTTGATCTGTTGCCATAGCAACGGTGACGTTTCCGGAGTCGCTGCACGACGCTTCCTGGCACGCGGTGCAGTGGAGCAGGGATGGCCGCCACCTGGTGGTCACGGCGGACAACACCACGCTCCGCCTGTCTGCAGACTTCGACCCCTTCCTCCCCTCCCTCAACGCCTCCCTCCGTCTCTTCCTGGCTGCCCGCCCCTTCAGTCCTGGTCAGTGTGTGTGTGTGTGTGTGTGTGTATGTGTGTGTGTGTGTATGTGTGTGTGTGTGTGTGTGTGTGTGTGTGTGTGTGTACGTGTGTGTGTGTGTACGTGTGTGTGTGTGTGTGTGTACGTGTGTGTGTGTGTGTGTGTGTACGTGTGTGTGTGTGTACGTGTGTGTGTACGTGTGTGTGTGTGTGTGTATGTACATGTGTGTGTGTACGTGTGTGTGTGTGTGTGTATGTACATGTGTGTGTGTGTGTACGTGTGTGTGTGTGTGTTTGTGTGTGTGTGTGTGTGTGTGTACGTGTGTGTGTGTGTGTGTGTTTGTTGTGTGTGTGTGTGTACGTGTGTGTGTGTGTGTGTGTGTGTGTATGTACGTGTGTGTGTGTGTACGTGTGTGAGTGTGTGTGTACGTGTGTGTGTGTACGTGTGTGTGTGTGTGTACGTGTGTGTGTGTGTGTACGTGTGTGTGTGTACGTGTGTGTGTGTGTGTGTACGTGTGTGTATGTGTGTACGTGTGTGTGTGTGTGTACGTGTGTGTGTGTGTACGTGTGTGTGTGTACGTGTGTGTGTGTGTGTGTGTGTGTGTGTATGTACGTGTGTGTGTGTACGTGTGTGTGTGTGTACGTGTGTGTGTGTGTACGTGTGTGTGTGTGTACGTGTGTGTGTGTGTGTACGTGTGTGTGTGTGTACGTGTGTGTGTGTGTACGTGTGTGTATGTGTGTACGTGTGTGTGTATGTGTACGTTTGTGTATGTGTACGTGTGTGTGTGTCTGTGTATATGTGTGTGTGTACGTGTGTAAGTACGTATATGTGTGTACGTATATGTGTGTGTGCGTACGTAAGTGTGTGTGTGTGTGCACGTTTGAGTGTGTGTGTGTGTGCGCGCGCAGGTGTGTGTGTGTGTGGGCGCGCGCGCAGGTGTGTGTGTGCGCGCGCGCGCGTGTGTGTGTGTGTCACAGTCTGTCTGTCTGTCTGTCTGTCTGTCTCACTCTCTCTCTCTCTCTCTCTCTCTCTCTCTCTCTCTCTCTCTCTCTCTCTCTCTCTCTCTCTCTCTCATCTACAAAAGATGTTGTCATTTGAGTCGCTCTGAAAATACTCTAGCTATCCAATAAACATAACTTCAGCTTCCATGGCCAAGGTTTTCAATACAGCACATTAAGCAAGTTCCATCGACAAATTATCTGTAATCCGCTGCATCCATCAAACATGAACATTTCCGGTCCTTTTCCCGTGTATTCATCGTCGCTTCTCTCTCTCCAGAGGACATGAGCAACATGATCGGTCACTTCAAGGGCTGCATACGGGACGTGACCTTCAACAAGGTCAGGCTGAACTACCTGCCCACCCACAGCCCGCAGCTGGGCATCTCGCCCACCATCTACAGCATCAAGAGTGGTTGCCAAGGCGACCCGGTCTGCGAGGTTAACCCTTGCTCCCCCAACTCCTACTGCCAGGACATCTGGAATGCGCACACGTGTCCTTGTCAGGAGGGATGGCTGGGGGACAGTTGTGACGTCAGCAGGGACGACTGCGCAGGACACCAGTGCAAGAACAACGCCACGTGCAGAGATGGCCACCGGTCCTACACCTGCCTCTGTCCACCTGGCTACTCGGGATCGATGTGC
>JAWQFJ010002389.1:73894-101394 GCA_034096865.1 Theodoxus fluviatilis
CAACACAGGGGAACGCCTCATATGACGTCATGATTTTTGTAGTATGACGTCATCCCACGTCAGCCTGTATATTGACGTCACGAGGGAAACGACTTAGCCTGATGTGTGTGTGTGTGTGTGTGTGTGCGTGCGTGCGTGTGTGTCTTTGCGCGTGAGCTTGTGCGAGTGCGCGCGCGCGCGCGCGTTAAAGCGAACATGATGTTATTGAGTTTGAATCATGACTTTGATACTTGAGAGAACGATTTTTAGCTGTAAAGTCAGGAACTTCATTGAAAGCAGTTTGATTTGATCTCATTCGCTTTGATTGTCAGAGGATATGTAGTATGCGGTGTTCCCCATAACACTGCTACAAATGATTGGCGTTTGCTAAAACTAGGAGAAATTATTACGAAATTATTACATTTTAGCTCTGTCCATATTTGTAAAAGTCAGACTGGATTCTGCACAAAATATTACACGAATTATATTTTTCAAAGCGATGCAGTCGTGGTTAACAGTGTTTGAATGACTTTATCATTCCGTATTTTTTCTACCTGTGGATGGGATTATTGTCACAACAGTATTTCAGCTCGTTAATTCACTGTGACCGATTGTGGGACATGTACAAAAAATTGGGGGGAGGGCATCAAAAGTAGGAATCAACACTTATCTCTGTTTGCATTCTCACTGATGACGAACTTGCTCAAAAAGTGTGTCACAACTTTTCAAGGTTGTTGTTGGCTTCTTCATGCCTTCCTCAAAACTGTTGTTATTCGATGGTGGTCTGCTATTGCACCGAACGTTGTACTAGATGTCTGCAACAAAGTATTTAGCACAAGGCAAAGCGAAGTTCTCACTCGTCTGCTGAAACGAAGACATGTTGCAATGGTTATATATAGAAATGTACACGGTACAATTTCCTACCCAGGAGTAAAACCGGGTATTGGGCGCCGCACAGTGGCGACCAGGTATGCGAGTCCCTACAAAGAATTCTCGTGTATTTGAGAGAAAAAAACTATTATTGCCGCTAAGAAGATAAGGCACATTTTCAACTAATAAGTATCCGTCAAACGCAAGAGGCTAAGGCATGTACTTACAGGAGGGACTAGTAAATGTGCGCCTGACGAAGATTTTTCAGTCGAAAATGTATTATTTTTATTTCATCTTGTGACCCCATTCTATTGGTTTCCATGTTATCGTCTTCATTTCAACCAACGACGAGAAATTTCCTTGTGTTGTGTGCTTGAAAGAGAACTACAATCGTTGAGCAGTGATGTAGTTTTCGACAATGGAACCCCCAAAAAGTATTTATTTTAGCTTAATGCACACCATAAGTTATGCGGGAAGAAAAAAAAACTATCTGACCTACTGACAAAAAAGATGTCGTTCCCGTCAGTAACTTTTGCTATGAGGCAATGCTGCAAAGCTGTGTTTTCCTGGCTTGTTAATTAGCTTGGGTGTATTGTATCGTCTGGTGATTTTTTTGGGGGGGTACGACTATAAACTCCTATTGGTGATGGACACTAAAGAAGAGCTTATAGCCTTCATGTCAAAGATACCGTGATGCATTTAATGTAATTATCGATTCACATTGCACGCTTGCAGTAGCTTCTGATTACTCCAAGGCATTCCTGTTTGTATTTATTTGTGTGTTCTTGCCGTGTCGCTCGGTGTGTGGCTGTGTGTACCCATTTCATCAGGCTAACTATAGTCAGCAACTCAGAAAAGGCATACATGTGCAGCATGTTTTGGCATGAGCGGTACATTTATTTCAAGCCATTGCAGATCGAACTTCTGTATGAGTTCATATGTGTACACATTCCCTTTCATTTCGCTCCTGAAGACAAGTCTGTCGTGATGATGCACAGGGTAAGGAAAGGAGGCTTTGTAGGTAGAGACAGCAGTGTACATTTCCAGGGGTGACAGGAAATGCAGAAGTTAAGGGTGTACCGTACGTGGTTGTGTGATGTGCTTCTCTGCATGTTTGCATGTATATACCTGTCGTCGTCATCGTGTTCGTTTCGTGCGTTCATGTGCATCTTTTGCTCTCCGTGCAGCTCCACCCTGTGTAAAACCAGTCCCCAGTTGAATGTGTTTGGTTACACTGTTGTACGCCTCATAAGCTGTTTTAAAGTTGTTGTGACTCAGTCTTGTATTTATAGAACTCTACAATTTTAAGCTCGTTAGCTCCGACCACGACGTCAGAGTATGTTACTTACGCTGTCGTAGTTTTGCTGCCCACTTTTCATTAAAAATTACATTTGTAACTCTGCGTTCTGTTTCGTAATTTGTTTTCATCAAATGCACCACTCCTAAAGACGATATCGAAGCTTCTGTCTGTGTGTCTGTCTGTGTGTCTGTCTGCCTGTCTCTCTCTCTCTGTCTCTCTCGCTCTCTGTCTCTCTCTCTCTGTCTGTCTCTCTCTCTCTCTCTCTCTCTCTCTCTCTCTCTCTCTCTCTCTCTCTCTCTCTCCCTCCCTCTCTCTCTGTCTCTGTCTCTCTCTGTCTCTGTGTCTCTGTGTGTGTGTCTCTCTCTCTGAATCTCTCTCGCTGTCCATTTTCTTTCTCTCTCATCCTCTATCTCTCTATATCTCTCATCCTCCAGTTCTCTCTCGTCTTCCATCTCTCTATCTCATCCTCTATGTCTCTCTCTCTATTTCTCCATTCATCTCTCTCTCTCCTCTCTCCATCCATCTCTCTTCATCTCTCTCTCTCACAGTTTCTATCTGTCATCTTCATTCTCTCAATATCTTGCGCGCTCTCTCTCTCTCTCACTCTCTCACCCTCTCTCACTCTCTCTCTCACTCTCACCTCTCTCTCTCTCTCTCTCTCTCTCTCTCTCTCTCTCTCTCGTCTGGAGGGTGTGTGTGTGATATTTAGAAGGGAACGATTTGATGAGAGTTTAAACCCTGCATGATACACAGGCGGGCGGGCAGACAGACAAGACATACAGACTGACTGACAGACAGACAGACAGACAGACAGACAGACAGACAGACAAACAGACAGACAGACCTTAATACGTCCTCAAGGAAAATTATTGGGTTATCACAACAGGTTAACCCCCAAAAGCATTTACTCTGAAAACTTTGAGTTAAAAACACAGTGATCATTTCCGAATCAGCCGGAACCTGTATTTGTATCCCAGTCAGCACCCTAGGCTTGGCCCGAGCTAGATTCCAGCTGGTATGCCAACCCAATGTGGAGCTATTGTCATATCCTAGACAGTAGAGTATGCTAAAACGCAGAGCGTGACCTACTTGCATATTATTAACATGACGAACTATGGGTTTTCATCGTTTTCTTTCACCTTATTACCCAATCAAATGGTACTTTCCTCTAGAAATGTTTGTGTAATCACACGTAGCAAAGACAAAAATATTTGGGTCCGAGCTTTCATAAAACGCTCATCGTTATACCGGCTAATCACAGTTAAGATAACAAGAGTAGGCGGGGGAAAGTCATCTCTGCGGGGCATTGTCCAATCACCTGTGCGCCCCATGTTTCTCTGCTTATCGTCAGTCAAGAGCCGTGATTAGTGACCTAGTGACCTAATGGAATAGAGATACAAGATACAAGATAAAGATACTTTATTGTCCTCATTGATCACAAGGAAATTCGTTTTGTCAGTGGCAAAAACATAATACATACATACAAAAACAAAAACAGTTCAACATTAATTAACTCAATCATATCGCTCAAGTTATGGAGTCCATCAGAGGCAATTCAATTTAATAGAGAAACATTTTACACCAAAACAAGTAATCACAGAAGGAACAAAGACACAAGCATGCACATCAAACAATCATCGTCACGCAATAACACATACCCGATCTTCATCCATAACACATGTACAAGAACCCCCCCCCCCCATCATGTTCATCATCCTGCATGCACATCAACAACCACACTCGCACAGCACACATAACACATACACGATCATCAACGCATAACGCATGCACCCCCCCCCCCCCACACACACACACACTCTCACATGTTACTCCTTGTTGTTACAGACATAGTTCACACCATTCATAGTCCTTTCTGTCACAGTTCACAGCACTACAAGTCCTCGTAGTCCCAGTTCACTTTACTCCAATCTCTCCGTCATATGTCACATCAATCCTGGTCACATAGTCACAACTCTCATCACTCATCCTCACAGTGACAGTTCACATCACCCACTCTTCAGTCACAGTTCGCGTCACTCCTGGTCCCACATTCACGTCAAGTCTCACAACAATCTTCATGCATACTACCCATTCACCGGGACTCGTTGAAGAGACGGATGGCTGTCGGGAGGAACGAATCCCTCATGCGGTTTGTTCTGGCAGGCCAGCACCTCAGGCGACGTGAGGATTCACGAGTGGGTTCGCATGACGCGAATGCCTGGTGCAGAGGGTGGCGGTCGTCAGATCGAATCTTGCCCATCTTCCTCAGGGCCACACTGGGGTAGCGATCACTGAGAGGCTGGAGGTCGTAGCCAGAATAAAGTATGAAGCAGTTACAGACACGTATGTGGGTGAACAGTCGCTATATAAAACTACTTCTACTACGGGGAGGCCACATGCTGGGCTAGATGTCGTCAGAAGATGTATAATGTGAAGCCTTTTTGCTCTTCAACCAGACGACACGCTCCCAGACACCATATGTTGGACGCCACGAGATCTCTCGAACTTGCACTAGTCCTTTGCAGAAATACTAGCCAGCTCCTCAAAATGATCAACACAGTGACTTGGAGTCGCGCACAAGCGCGCACACGCGCACGCACACACGTACACACACACATATATACACACACGCGCGCGCGCGCGCGCAAGGGTGCACAAACAGACGCACAGAGAGAGACAGACAGACAGAGACACAGAGAAAAAGAGAAAGAGGAAGACACAGAGAGACAGAGAGAGAGAGAGAGAAAGACAGAGAGTACGAATTGTTTATTGTATATAGGCCTCGGGCCTGTTACAATTTATGAACACAAAACACAAACTTGAGAGAGAGAGAGAGAGAGAGAGAGAGAGAGAGAGACAAAGAGAGAGAGAGACAAAGAGAGAGAGAGACAAAGAGAGAGAGAGAAAGACAGAGAGAAAGAGAGAGAGAGAAAGACAGACAGACAGAGACACAGAGAGAAAGAGAGAGAGAAAGACAGACAGAGACACAGAGAGAGACAGAGAAAGACAGAGAGAGAAAGACAGAGAGAGAGACAGAGAGAGTCAGTCAAGACGTAATAGGCTTATTACAGCAAAGGTTCATTTAACGAAAGGAAACATATTACTGAGTGAGACAAGACTTTCCTACAGCCCATGTAACCGATACAAATATAGAAGCTGACACACATCTTCACACACGTCCTCAGCTCCAATTCTCCCCAGCTGCTGCCTTCATCTGCGACAACCTTTGCATGCCATCGACACGGCGTCACGCTCGCAACAGTCAAAATCCTCCTGAAAAATAACTCTCAAGCGCACTTGTCGACGTCCACGTTTGCAGCTTGGAGAAGCCTGCGGTAGAAGTACTGGAGGAAAAGGTAAAGAAAGGTAAATATGCTCCGTTTTACATCGCGACTCTCACCTACTGTCGAGTGCGCAAATTACACAAGGGTCCCGAAAGCTGAACCACCTCGGGTTCCAACTAATGAAGAGGATGCAGGTGTAAATGAATGGATGAATGGATGGGCGGACAAATGAATGGATAAATGGATGGGCGTACAGATGGATGGATGATAGATGGATGGACGGGCTGACGAATAGATGGATAGTTTGATGATTGACGGACGGACGAATAGATGGATGGATAGATTATGGATTATTGGACGGATGGACGGACGGACGGATGGGTGGATGGATAAATGATGGATGGATGGATGGCTCAGTGGGTGGATGACAGGTGGATGGACGAATGAATGAATGGGTGGACAGATGGATGAAGGGGTGGTTGGATAGATGAATGGAAGAACGGATGAATGGATGGACGGATGGCTTGATGATGGATGGATGGAGGGATGGATGGGTGGATAGAGGGATGGACGGATGGATAGGTGGTTGGACGGATGGGTGGATGGATGAACGGATGGATTGATGGATGGGTGAATATATGGATAGAGGGACAATGAATGGATGGGCGGATAGACAGACGGATAGACGGATGGGTGGGTGGATGGATGGATGGATGGATGGATCGATGGATCGATGGATGGATGGATGGATGGATGGACGGACGGACGGACAGATGGATGGACGGATGGATGGACGGATGGATGGACGGATAGAAGGACGGGTGGATGGACAGATAGAAGGACGGATGGATTGACGGACGGATGGATAGATGGATGAACGGATGGATGGATGAATTGATGGATGGATGGATGATGGACCGATGGATAGATGGATGGATGGATGGATGGATGAATGAATGAATGGATGGATGGATGGACACACGGACGGACGGGCGGGCGGACGGACGGATGGGTGGATGGATAGAAGGACGGGTGGATGGACAGATAGAAGGACGGATGGATAGATGGATGAACGGATGGATGGATGAATTGATGGATGGATGGATGGTGGACCGATGGATAGATGGATGGATGGATGGATGGATGAATGAATAGATGGATGGATGGATGGACACACGGACGGACGGACGGACGGATGGGTGGATGGATAAATGATGGATGGATGGATACTATGTAAGGCCTTAGACCACGAAAAGCATTAGAACCTGTTAGACCACACGCAAGTCATGCCGTGATACCCCTAGGTATTCGCCTCTCACGAATCGCGTTTGGAGACGCGGTGGGTCTATTCTCACCCCCAACCCACAGGGGGTCTATTCTCAACCCCAACCCACAGGGGGTCTATTCTCACCCCCAACCCACAGGGGGTCTACTCTCACCCCCAACCCACAAGGGGTCTATTCTCACCCCCAACCCACAGGGGGTCTATTCTCACCCCCAACCCACAGGGGGTCTATTCTCACCCCCAACCCACAGGGGGTCTATTCTCACCCCCAACCCACAGGGGGCTTTCAGAGGCAGCAACTGTGCACAAAGCTCGTCAATGGAAAATGCTTCTGGATCTGGATCTGGATCATGTGAGTTGCAGTAACCACTTCTGGTTGTCGTCGTAACTTTTTTTTTTTTTTTTTTTTTTAACAGTGAAAGTGTTCAGT
Source organism: Theodoxus fluviatilis (assembly GCA_034096865.1). Taxonomy (NCBI): domain Eukaryota; kingdom Metazoa; phylum Mollusca; class Gastropoda; order Cycloneritida; family Neritidae; genus Theodoxus; species Theodoxus fluviatilis. The sequence goes on from JAWQFJ010002389.1 coordinate 81,043, forward strand.
GGGTGGGCGACAGCCCTGTCAGTCTCGGCGCTGATGATGCTGCGCCGGCTGGTCGAGCTGGTTTGGCTGGCAAGTCTGTGTCACCCAGTTGGTTCCACTCAGCCACAGTACGGACAAAGAAGGAGTTCCTGTACTGGTCTGTCGTGCTGGGAGGAATGACGAATCCTCACGTGTTGTTTATGGCCTGTCGTTCGATAATGTTGTTGCTTATGAACCCTTGCAGCCTTGTAGGGATAACTCTCCGTCGGCCACTGACAGAGGGAGTGAGAAACTTCTCTGGGGGCAGCGCCGGGATCAGGCCCTGTAGCGGCCAAAATAGTTTCCCGGCCATAACAGTTTCCGGATGTCATCGCAGAGTTATCTGCTCGGCCCTCTCTTTATGCTATTTACCGCTCCTGCGCCTGTTCTTCGCATGGAATATATCCCGACAAACGACGCATTAGTTGCTTTACGAGTTTTTGTGTTTTTGGTGCATTTGTGTCGTTTAACACATAATGTAGCGTCCAAAAAAGTTTTTTCCCGTGAAAAGCCGTCTCCCCTGCCGGAAATAATATGGGAGTCACCTCCCTGTAATCTAGTTTTAGTCTGGTTTTATAAAACGCGACCGTTGACTGACTTGGCACGCCCGGGGAGTTATGCTAAGATCCGGCCGCGTTAATATATCTGCGTTTCGTGACAAACGTCTTGCTCGGCGGTACTGTACTCCATGCACCTTAACGGTTCGCGTGATTCGGGTGTAATCTTAAGCTAAACGACGTTCCGAACGTTTCCGACTTCGACCATTTCAGCAGCGCCAATAAACGTCGTTTAGCTTAAGATTACACCCGAATCACGCGGACCGTTAAGGTGCATGGAGTACAGTACCGCCGAGCAAGACGTTTGTCACAAAACGCAGATATATTTACGCGGCCGGATCTTAGCATTACTCCCCGGGTGTGCCAAGTCAGTCAGGCGGAGTGGCGGGTGCCGTCTCTTTTTAGAGTCGAATTATCAAGAGTACCGGGCAGATAACTCTGCGACGATTTCCGGTTCATACTTTGGGTCGGTTCATACTTTGGGTCGTTACATGCCGTCTCTTTTTAGAGTTGAATTCTCAGCACGTCCCGAGCAGATAACTCTGCGATGACTTCCGGAAACTGTTTTGGCCGGGAAACTATTTTGGCCGCTACAGGCCCCCCGCGATCTTGTTCAGGAGTGTGAGGCGTTGCTGCTGGCGGCGCTCTTCCAGTAGTGGGAGTTCAGGTCTCTAGGCATGCTGCTCACGCAGCCCGGGCTTCTGGACTCGTAGTCACGTGTGACGAAGCGGGCGGCTTGGCACTGAACTCTCTCGAGTTTGTCTACGTCCTTCTGTAGGTAGGGCTCCCGTACAGTTGCTCCGTATAGGTAAATACATGTAAATAGCACTGCCCTTCAAGAAAAGTCTTCTTCAGAGAGTTTATCAAGCGACAATCTACAACAAGTCTAGTATACTGTATTGTTACTGACTATCCACCAGGGCCGGATCGGGGGGGGGGGGGGGGTGCAATGGGTGCAATTGCACCCCCCCCCAGCGGGACAAAAAAAAAAAAAAAAAAAAAAAAAAAAAAAAAAGAAGGAAAAAAGAAGAAAAAAGAGATGAAAAAAGAGATATGTTGATAATGTAGTAATGTAAATGTAATTGCACCCACCCCCCCCCAAGCAAAAAGACAAAAAAATGAGAGAGAGATTCAGGGAAAGAGATGTTGATAAATATTGGAATGTAAATATAATTGCACCCCCCCCCCTCCTCGGCTTAAAAAAAAGAAGAGAGAAGCTGATAAATATAGTAATGTAAATGTAATTGCACCCCCCCCCCCTCCCTCGGCAGAACAAAAAAGAGAAAGAGATGCTGATAAATATAGTAATGTAAATGTAATTCCACCCCCAGCCAAAAAACTAACTAAATAAATTAAAGAAATAAAATACATAAACAATGATAATACATAATTAAAAAAATGGAAAGAGAAATATGTTGATAAATATAGTGATGTAAATGCACCCCCCCAGCCAAAATAAAAAGGGGTGGGTGGGTGCAGACAGAGAGATGCTGATAAATATAGGAATGCACTAGTAAAATTAAATGTAATTGCACCCCCCCCCCCCCCCATATAAAGATTATTAAATTCGATGTATGATCTTGTTGCCAAGACTTTTTCCTCATGTTGTTTTTGTGAATTGTGATTCTTTATTATTAACATCGAACTTATTTAGCACTGTACATTTTCGAGATCCTCTAGATGTGATGAAATTTTTGATAGATTGAGATTCTGAGTATTATTCTCGTTTATGAGTTGTACTATGTTTTCATTGTTTTCGATATTTCTCCACTTACTTCAACTGAGGTAATCTTTTAATTGCGCATTTTTATACGGTAGAAGTATGTTGTGGCCTTGAAGGGCCTTAAAGGCTGATGAGCCCTTGGGCTCCATCCACCTATCCCTAAAAATGCTTTGTCAGTGACAAGGACATCGAGATGTAAAATTTTGCCCTATCGCCACTCATTCTGTGAACCCGAGTCAGTCTCTAGTTTAATAGAATGATCGCCATTATGCTTTTTCGTGGTTGAAGGCTCTGCACAGCCATTGCTGGCTGTTGGGCAGTGGGACTCGATTAATTAATGGATTTTATGTCACTAGTTCGGTGAATGGCCGGAGACGCGTTGTCGTCACTTCCGGAGTTATTTGTTGAAGCCACGTGCTTTCAGCCATGTTGGTAGGAGGCGAGCGCTGTCTGCTAAGCTGTGCAACGGGAGACGTGCAACCATGCCAACTTCTTGCTCGTGAATGATTGTTTTAACAACCAACAAAAAGACAAATAAAGAGGAATCAAAACCTCCTACTACTTTATACCACCAGAGAAAACCAATCAAGGTCCGATTGTGCAAAGGGTGACCGAAGCTAGACGAAGAGGGTGGAAAAAGAAGATTCACAGAATAGATCTGACCTTCGAGACAAACACCCGGCGAGAATGAGCAGACATCTCCCACGAATCCTGCTACAAAGAATCGATAGGCTTCCAAAGACCTATAATTCTTAAACTCTTCCAACGGGTACGCCGATGTTCCGAGTACAACAACTAAATATGTCCATGGCACTCGTTGGCGGAATGTTCCTCAATTCCGGATCAAGTTGGTCCTTCGTCAGCTGGTATGGATGGATGGATGGATGGAGTTTTACGGCTTATCAGCCTTTGTAGGCTATGTAAGGCTACCGAGCACAAAACCCTCTAGAATAGTTCCGAGTCAGCGCAGATCAAGTCACGATGTTCCTAGTTATTCGCCTCTTACGAATCGCGAAGGAAGACGCGGTGGGTCAATTCTTACCCACCCACCCCTAATCCACAGGTGGCGTCAGCTGGTATGGATCGAGCCCGCCGATCACCTCAATTTTGTTGAGGTAACGTCGACGGGCATCGGGCTTGAGAAAGTCAACGTAACGCGTTTTCTTCCTCACGGACATCATCTTAGGAAGAAAAATGTATCAACTAACTCTGATTTAGATGTTGGTTTCTTGGCATAGTGAGCTTACCATGTCGGAGCAGATGAAACAATTGAGAGCAAAGCGAAACGATCGCTCATGCACTTAGTTTTTATGCGTGTCCGGAACACTACCCGCAGTGTGTTTTGTTGGCTTTGAGCACTAGCTGTAAGTGTAAAAATGGTCAGTTATTAATATAATCAGTGATTTTAGTTGTCATGAAACTTTGTTTTGAGCTTTAATGCCATTTTCTTGTCATCACCTTTCACGTCACATTACGCCGAATGTGGGCAAGTTGATAATGCACTCATTGACTCGATAATCGTGAATTTTCTGTCCTCGCCTGACCAGGAAAACGAAATTGTCAATTCAAGCCAGAACTAAACAGTTATCTGCTGCCACTCATTCGAGCTTTACATGAAACATTAATTATATCACACTAGCTCGATCGTCCGCTGCGTAGTTGCTACGGTTCGATCGCGTTCGTCTGCTACGTACGTGATTTGAAACTGGCGTACAGTGTCCGGAAATGTTGGTGACAACGGCCATTTCAGCGATACTAGCCGTGCGTTCAAGACGGCCTACTGGTAGCCTACCGGTAGCCGAGCAACCGGTGTGCCCTCTTGAACGACTCGTTATCATCGGTTATGACCCAACGGTAGCCAAGATGGTTTCCGCGATGCCTTCTCATCGCCGCGGATTGCGCTTCTCAACCAAATGAGTAAACCAGCAGCTGCAGACTGCTCGTTCCTTGTGGAAGCTGATGAAATACGTTAAGCTGTAGCTGTGCATGAATGCTCGGCATCGCTCGAATAGAAATTTATGTCAAAACGACAGTGCTAACTTGGTGTAAGCAAGAATATTGCGATGCTCACTTCAAGGGAGATTACACAACAAACAAAGGGCTAATGTAAGATATAAGAGTTGCTTCCCTTAAATTTTTTTCGCCTTGGAAATGTTTGCTAACATCTTGCCCAGTAATTATTTCAGAGCAGTTATTCTTTTAAAAAAGAAACGTACAATATCAGCCTAACTTCTTGTAACGTCTCGCATAGGCTGGGTAATAATCACAGGTCGAAATGCGTGCCACAGCGCATATTTGTGATGACGACTTTCTTCCTTTCCCCGATGGCAGCCATTTTGGCTATACAGGCGCAACGGCTCTCCGGCGCGGTACGTACCGGTACGTACCGGTAGCCGTACCAAATCGTTCAAGAGGCTACCGGTACGTACCGGTAAAAAAGGCCTCTTGAACAGGCCCTAGGCTACACGTCAGTCGTGACCCCAGCCTACACAAACCGGTTCCAGACAAGTCGCCGGCGTCTCCGATGATCGAGAAAAAACCAGTTCAGACAGCCTCGGAGCGGAGGGAAGAGTTGACCCAATACCTTGATCTCATCCTCCACAGGTGGGAAGTACCCGAATTTGTCACTGACTAAATTGCAGGTGTTTTCGTTGATGGGAACGGAAAGTTTCACGCCTCACTGTTCTTCAGTCAAAATTGTGCATTGATTTTTTTAATACATGTTTTTATTTCTATAAAAATGTACGATGCATTGTTTCGACTTTTAAAAATTCATTAATTTCTCCTCTCTTTTTTCATTTTTAGACTGGATGTCAATGCTGCTTTAGGAGAATCACATTTATCTATCCTGTTACTCTTAGATGATGGAGGCGGAGCGAATAAGGAAAGGAAAGAAGCCCCCATCCATTTGCTTGAGTCGACGTAAGCTCTTCGTAGTTGCTCGGAAGGAAGTGTTCCCAATGAAGAAAAGAACAAAATAAATGAATATATGAAAGAATGTCGCATCAGTCTTTGTAGGCTATGAAAAACAATGGGTGACTTAATCGCTCGAGCTGATTCAATTATTAATCACGTCTAGATTTCCCTAGTTCTTTGCCTTTTACAAATCTCAAAGGAAGAGGCAATGGATGTACGAGTGTTCTTTCCCCCAGCCCACAAGAACAGGAAGAGCCCAACAAAAGATTGCAGGTAGTCGTAAGTTGACTTGCTAATTTCTTACTTTTGACTCTTGCGTGTGGCGTGATGTCAGTATAAGTAAAATAATAAACTGCAAGTCCTTATTCATCCTTTTCAACTTTCCTACCTTCTCCTCCTTACCCCTGCACCTCCCCCTCCTCCTCCCCCTCCTCCTCCTCTCCCTCCTCCTTCTCCCCCTCTTCCCTCTCCTCCTCCTCCTCCCCCTCCTCCTCCCCCCTCCTCCTCCTTCTCTTCCTTTCCTCCTCCTCCTTCTCCTTCTTCTCCCCCCCCCTCCTCCTCCTCCCCTCCTTCTCTCTCCTCCCTCCTCCTCTTTCTTCCCCCCCCCCCCCCTCCTCCTCCTTCTCCGCCTACTCTCTCCTTCTGCCTCCTCCCTCCTCTTCTTTTCTCCTTTTCCTCCTCATACCCCCTCCTCCTTCTCCTCCTCTCTTGTCCTCCTCCCTCCTTCTCCTCCTTTTTTCTCCTCCTTTTTTTCTCCTCCTTTCTCCCTCTTCATCCCCCTTCTCCATCCCTCCTCCTCCTGCTCCTCCTCCTCCTCCTCCTCCTCCTCCTCCTCCTCCTCCTCCTCCTCCTCCTCCTCTCCTCCTCTTCCTCCCTCCTCCTTCCTCCCCTCCTTCTCCTCCTCCCCACTCCTCCTCCTCCTCCTCCTCCTCCTCCTCCTCCTCCTCCTCCTCCTCCTCTTCCTCCTCCTTCCTCCCTCTACTCCCCTCCTCTCCCCTCCTCCTCCTCCTCCTCCTCCTCCTCCTCCTCCTCTCCTCCTTCACTCCTCCTCCACTCTTCCTCCTCTCCTCCTCCTTTCCTCCTCCTCCTCCTCCTCCTCCTCCTCCTTCCTCCTCCTCCTCCTCCTCCTCCTCCTCCTCCTCCTCCTCCTCCTCCTCTTCCTTTTCTTCCTCCTCCTCCTCCTCCTCCTCCTCCTCCTCCTCTTCCTCTTCTTCTTCCTCCTCCTCCTCTCTTCCTCCTCCTCCTCCTCCTCCCCCCCCTCCTCCTCCCCCCTCCTCCTCCCCTCCTCCTCCTCCTCCTCCTCCTCCCCTCCTTCTCCTCCCCTCCTCCTCTCCCTTACTCCTCCTCCCCTCCTCCTCTCCTCCCTCCTTTCCTCCTCTCCCACCTCCTTTCCTCCTCCTACTCCTCCTCCTCCTCCTCCCCTCCTCCTCCTCCTCCTCCTCCTCCTCCTCCTCCTCCTCCTCCTCCTCCTTCTCCTTCTCCTCTTCCTCCTCCTATTCCTCCTCTTCCTCCTCCTCCTCCTCCTCCTACTTCTCCTCCTCCTCCTCCTCGTCTTCGTAAACTTTGTCGTCAGTATCATCGAACTTGCAACCTAACTCGTACTCGACTTATGTCAATAAATCATCTAACCTTCTCACTCCCTGCCCTTCGCCCCCACGCTACAAGAAAAAAAGCTTTCACAGTAAAGTTTTAGCCATAAAGACTTTTGCTCCCAGGAACTTTTACTTGCCCTCAAAATCTGCCCCATCACCCATGTCTCCACCCGCTCTCCACCCCCATGTCACCTCTAACCAACCTCCTCCCCCCTCGTGCCCCAGGAGTTTGTAAAGAGATTAAAGCAAAGTGCAAAAACACGCGACATGAGCAACCACTGAACTAAATCCAGGCAAGGCTGAACCGGATGGAAAATCCCCACACGGGGTGCCCATCATTCATATTCAAACGATCTTGCTCCTGACAGAATGTCAGTCATCGCATCGAATAAATGACATGGGCTCTGGGGTTGGACCAATCCCGCGTTCTAGTTTCGCTGTCTTACCTCATCATGTTTATACAAACATCTACTGGAGTCATTGCCCTCCACTTCCACTCCCATCCCCCACCCTCCCGTGCCTGCCCCCCCCCCTCCCTCCTCTTCTTTCCCAGCTCTCTCATTCCTTATTCCTTACTCTCCCTGCATTGCATCAGTGACTACAGCACCACCACTTACCACCACTTTCTGTCTACGGGAACTATGTCACGTGTATTCAAGATCGCTCTCGCCTTCATCATTCCCATCCCACGTAAACAGTTGCTCCACCGGGTGGGTTGAGGTTAAGAATAGACCCCTTTTGGGAGTAAGAATAGACTCCTTTTTAGGATGGGGGTAAGAATAGACCCCCTTTGAGTATGGGGTAAGAATAGACTCCCTGTGAGCCGGGGGTAGGAGTAGAATCACGAACAACTTTGGCAGGGGTCAACATTAACATTTTTACTCATTTGCCCTGTAGGGCAAGTAGTCTGAAAATTCATTTACTGGTAGGCAAGTAGCCTGAAATTCATTTTACTGGTAGGGCAAGTAGCCTGAAAATTCGCTTGCCCTGCAGGGCAAGTAGCCTGAACATTCATTTTACTGGTAGGACAAGTAGCCTGAACATTCATTTTACTGGTAGGACAAGTAGCCTGAACATTCATTTTACTGGTAGGACAAGTAGCCTGAACATTCATTTTACTGGTAGGACAAGTAGCCTGAACATTCATTTTACTGGTAGGACAAGTAGCCTGAACATTCATTTTACTGGTAGGACAAGTAGCCTGAACATTCATTCTTACTGGTAGGACAAGTAGCCTGAACATTCATTTACATGTAGGGCAAGTAGCCTGAACATTCATTTTACTGGTAGGACAAGTAGCCTGAACATTCATTTTACTGGTAGGACAAGTAGCCTGAACATTCATTTTACTGGTAGGACAAGTAGCCTGAACATTCATTTTACTGGTAGGACAAGTAGCCTGAACATTCGCTAGCCCTGCAGGGCAAGTAGCCTGAACATTCATTTTACTGGTAGGACAAGTAGCCTGAACATTCATTTTACTGGTAGGACAAGTAGCCTGAACATTCATTTTACTGGTAGGACAAGTAGCCTGAACATTCATTTTACTGGTAGGACAAGTAGCCTGAACATTCATGTTACTGGTAGGACAAGTAGCCTGAACATTCATTTTACTGGTAGGACAAGTAGCCTGAGCATTCATTTTACTGGTAGGACAAGTAGCCTGAACATTCATTTTACTGGTAGGACAAGTAGCCTGAACATTCATTTTACTGGTAGGACAAGTAGCCTGAACATTCGCTAGCCCTGCAGGGCAAGTAGCCTGAACATTCATTTTACTGGTAGGACAAGTAGCCTGAAAATTCGCTTGCCCTCTAGGGCAAGTAGCCTGAAAATTCGCTTGCCCTCTAGGGCAAGTAGCCTGAAAATTCGCTTGCCCTCTAGGGCAAGTAGCCTGAAAATTCGCTTGCCCTGTAGCATCTCAAGCTTCGCGCACTTCTATTTATAGGTGACGCGCGGACCTCACCGACACCAGTAAACATTGTTGTCCTCGAACCTGTCTGCTGCTTTTGACACTGGGTACAATGCTAGTGTTGTCTGATGCTATGAAAACGATACATTAAAATTGCATCTGTGTTATGAAAACACGGCTCAGATTAAATTGCTTAATTATTGGTAACTGAGAAAATGTGTGACGATCGCCAGGGTTTCACGAGTTTGATGGGAAAAGTGCGAGCTGATCGAAGCTGATCGAGTGTACGTGCGTGTGTGTGTGTGTGTGTGTGTGTGTGTGTGTGTGTGTGTGTGTGTGTGTGTGTGTGTGTGTGTGTGTGTGTGTGTGTGTGTGACACTGTGTGTGTGTATATTTTTCCTCATCAAGACAGATTTTTGTTCCACCCCTTCCTTACTGAATTTCAATGGTTCTCACTTGGAAATCCTGCCATATTGTAAAACTTGATCTTCTGCTCGTTTGCCTCTTGCTGATGAACTGTTTTGTTGTTGTTTTTTTTCAGTTTATTCGGTCTAAAAAAGTCACAAGAAGGACAAAATGACAGAGAAAAACAAAACAAAAATGAAGAGACGAAAGTACATCAATCTTAAGAATATCAACATTACATCATTATCCTCCTCAATCTTATCTTTACCATCGGATGATGGTGGTCTCATCATTACCACCATCATAATCATTCTCATCATCATGGTCATCATCATTCTAGTCATCATTATCATAGTCATCGTCACTATCATCATCATTATCAACATCATCATCATCCACATCAAATAGAGGAGAGAAAGGGTGGCATGGGTCGTTCATTTTGTTGGATCTCAGGAGAAAAAAATTGGGCTAATCCTTCTACGAAAAGCGAACTCGAAACGGAAGGATTAGATATATGGTGTAGATTGGTGACTTGCGTGTGTGCATGTGTGCGCGTGTGCGACCTCAGCTACAAGTGGTATATAGGTCAAAGCAAGCCCTATCTTTTGATACCAGTTTGGTTGACCTTGCTTCAAGGTCAAGGTCACAGGAGCTCTTCAAAGTTGGATTGTATACATATTTTGAAGTGACCTTGACCCTGAACTATGGAAGATAACTGTTTCAAACTTAATAATTATGTGGGGCACATGTTATACTTTCATCATGAGACACATTTGTTCACATATCATCAAGGTCAAGGTCACTTTGACCCTTATGAAATGTGACCAAAATGGGGTAGTGAACCACTAAAAGTGACTATATCTCATGGTAGAAAGTGCCAATAAGCACCATTGTGCTTCCTATGCCTTGAATTAACAGCTTTGTGTTGCATGACCTTGGATGACCTTGACCTTGGGTCAAGGTCACATGTATTTTGGTAGGAAAAATGTGTAAAGCATTTCTTTGTGTATGATGTCATTGGTAGGTTTAGTTGGTTGACCTTGACCTTGAAGGTCACCTGAAGGTCAAGGTCATATAAAGGTCAAGGTCAAGCATGTGAGTCGTGTGGGCATTGCCCTTCTTGTTGTCTTTGAAAATGTATTTGGGGGGAAAATCTGATGGAATTTTATAGCAAAATACTGGGTAGACATCAGTCGATCCCAAATGATCATGGATTTGTGCCTCTGGGCACCAGTCCCATCCTGTAGACGGCGTCTGCTGTGGCTCAGGAGTCCCAAGCAGGAATGGCAGTCCAGACCACAGTGTTCACATCTGGAGATCAAAGCTAGTCTGTCCACCAACGCTGGGTCTTCCTCCAGGGGCTTTTCATCTGCTCGACCCATGAGGTTCCTTCCTCTCAAACTGTGAAATTGTGTTGTTGAAATAGGCAATAACAAAGTACAAAGTCTGTACACGAGAGTAGACCACTTCCAAAGGAAGAAGAGAAATTTGCTGTAATGACTGTGTTGCATAATAGTTGCTTTCTGCTTGTTGTACTAGCAGTGTTGAGTTTGCCGTGAGCTTTTCTTTCTGAATGATGCTGTTTACTGCATGAGAGAATTCAGAACCATATTTCTGCAACTAAACAAAGCCTTATTTGTGTTCATTTGCAGCTTGTTGATGTATTTACACATATTTTGCAGTTGGTCTATAGACTTTTAATGACACCTTTGTCATGAAAATGTAGAGTGTTCAAATCCGGTTTTGTGTTTGTCATTTTACTTCTGTTACACTTCACCGACTGCGTGTTTGTGACGAGTCTTTGAAGAGGCAGCATTAGGGGTAACAGAGGCTCACAACAGATGACAGCTCATGCCATTGAAAGAAATACAATGGGCTTTTTTGTTTGTTTGAAGGAGTTGGAAAAAAATATCACAATGAACTGGTGTACTCTCCAAAAGAATAGATACAGACGGAATTTTGGGTTGTAAACCCATAATCAGAATAACTACTATGTTAGGATGATGGCTTATGTTTCCCAGACTTAGGAAACCTGTCTAATTCTACATTAGGAAATTTGAATTATAAATATCAATCCTGGAGCAGGTTCTGAAAGGCCAGCTTCCACAGATTCCAGCTGGTGAGAAAGGCATGAGATGGCTCTGGCCATGTGTGGCACTTGCAGTCTGTGAAAATGTGCACCGTCTTTGATGAATGAATGGTCTTTTGCCCTTTCGTCCCTGGCAAAACTGACTGCGCCCTTCGACAAAATATGTGTTTTTCTCTGCCAGTCCCTTCTTGCACGAATGAATGGAAACTTCACAGAGAATCCAAAGGAAAGGTCTCCAGTATATTTTTGCATTGGTTTAGAATTCAGCTGTGGCTGATGAACACTGGGTGTTTTATGTTCTGCTGCCTGATTTTGTTACCAAAGACTGCTACAGCATTGTTAAGGGATGAATGGTGAAACTACATGTACATGTACAAGCTGATGGTTTGAGTGTCCTCTCTTCCCACGCTGTTGTCTACCGATAAATGTAATGTTGTAGCCTCAAGCTGTTGGCTTCATTTTGGCAAATATGCAGTACAGATGAAGTTATTACTATTTAATGACTTACAAAACTTAATTTACTTTGTTAAATGTTGTTTACCTTGCGGTAATATACACATTTTGCTTCTCACATGTGACAGTCATTTTTGGTTTTGGGACTGGAATTTTGTTTGATATGACCTAGTCTTTGCTATTGACATTTTATTTATAAAGTAGTGAGGCATTATGAGATAGCTAATTAATGCTTATATATGGTGCAAGGTTGTTCTGTTGAGAGTTGTATAGTAGCGTTTGTTGAAAGCTTTAAAAACCAATTGCTTCTATGGTGGAGTTGCATTAAAAGTTGTATTGAATTTTTGCTCTTCGTGGTGGCCAGAAGTGAGACCATCAATTACCATTTTAGTGGCAAACCAAGCAGTCTTTGTCATCAGTGGCATAGATTATATAATATTCAGAAAGAAGTATGGTAAAAATGAATGAGGAAAATATGCATCATTCCAATTTTCTTTTCAGTCACACAGGATTTGAATAATTGAAATCGGGACAAGTATTGGTTTTACTTAAATTGAAAAAGTATGAATGGATGAAATACTTTTTTTTTCTTCTCAACATTGCCACCTTGATGATAGTGTGAGTGTGACATTGAGAATAAATACCTATTTGCAGAGGTTATTGTTTTTTGCTCCTTGACTGCAAGGACTCAGTTCTGGCTTGTTCAACTATGCCACTCCTTCTTTTCCTCCTCTTTACTTTCCTCCTGCCACTGGCTTCCCATCCTTTCTCTCTTTCCTTTCATCGACCTTTCCTCTCTCCTTGCAATGTTTTTTTCTTCTTCTTTTTTTGCCTTTTCTTCCTCTATCATTACTTTTTCTCCCATCCCACGCTTCCTCTCTCTCCCTCCCTTGCTTACTTCTCCACCTGCTCCTGCTCCTGTGCATCCTTTTGCTTCAGCGCTCTTCCCAACTTCTCATCCCCTCCCCCTCCTGCCATTCCACGCTTCTTTCTGCTTCTACTTCAGCCTGCTCCTACTGCTACTGCTCCTGCTCCTCATCGTCCTCCTCCTCCTCCTCCCCCCAGATATTCCTCCTCCCAGACCCTCCTCCTCCTCCCAGATCCTCCTCCTTCTCCTCCTCTCCCTCCTCCTCCTCCCTCCTTCCTCCTTCTCCGTCCTCTTCCTCGTCCTCCTCCCTCCTCCTTCCTCTTCCTCTTCCTCTTCTACAAGAAGTCATTTGTCAGACAGCCCCTGAAGATGCCCAGGAGAGGCTTGTGAAACAGATGGTACTCCAGGGAGGAATCACTTGGCCGCAAGACGCGAAGACTATTGAGACGCTCTCCAGGGGGCGGGAACTCCTGCACGATGCCAACGCAGTTCCCTCCCCTGACACTCATTAACGTGGCAAGATGACTTCGCTCGCTATTTGCCAAGTCGATGACTCCTACTCCAGCATGAATGCGTTTGCAGTGTCAGGCGTTGACAGCCTGTGGAGTTCAGTCAGCTCTGGTAGTTGTTCGAAGTGCAAAGACTAACATTATATTCAGTGAAGGCACCAACCCCGCCCCCACCCCTCCAAGAAAAGTTACGGTAGCCCTACCGACCCTATTTTTTTGTACGCCAACCCTAAACTTGTTCTCGATTTTTATATATAATTAAGGTAAACAACTGTCACAAGAGGAAACTGTTGGTGACCCACTGTGCGCTCTTTATATCAGAGAAGGTGTCAGACTGCACATGTAAAGGTGAGCACTGGGCACAATTTACGTTTTTTTTTAATAGTTTTTTTATTATTAAGAGAAAGATACATTGGTATTTATGTTGTGATGAGACTAATTTATACACGTCATTTCTTCACACACATGCAAGCATGCGCGCGCGCGTGCACACACACACACACACACACACATGTACAATCATTTTATGGGCCCCCTTAAAACAGAACATAATAAAGAATAACCTCCGGGCCTACCTACAGAGCACATTACCTTACCGGGGCTCTAGACGTAGGACGCTCGCCTTGTGACTGGCAGGTGCGTAGTTCAAAGCAGCACATACTTATCCGATCCTTGAGTTGCATACTTGGGTAAGCTACTTAGCCTGCGTTGCCTCTCCTACCGAGGAGTACAAACGAGTACTGGGCGCTGCGCAGTGGCGACGGGGCTGAAATGTTCATCTATTGAAGCAAAATGAACATCATCATCATCATCATCATCATCATCATCATCATCATCATGAACTTTTTTCTCTTAATCATTTTATTTGTTTAAAGTGTACAGCACAGCACCACGCAACATGTACACGTGAAATATACAGCACAATGCAGCAAAACACGACACGACAACGCCATCTACTGCTGTACTGTGCTACAGTGTGCTGTGCTATGCTATGCTATGGTATACTATGCTGTGCTGTGCAATAGTGTGTTGTGCTATACTATGCTATGGTGTACAACAGTGTGCTGTGCTATACTATGGTAGGATATACTATGCTGTGCTGTACTATGCTATGGTATACTATGCTGTGCTATGGTATACTATGTTGTGCTATGGTATACTATGCTGTATTGCGCTATACTGTGCTATGGTATACTATGCTGTGCTGTCCTATACTATGCTACGGTATACTACACTGTGCTGTGCTATACTATGCTATGCTATGGTATACTATGCTGTGCTGCGCTATGCTATGGTATACTATGCTGTGCTTTGCGATGCTGTACCACACTAATCTATCGAACTATGCAATGCTATGCTCTGCTATGCGCATGTGCTGTATAGTATGATATGCAATGGTTTGCTATGCTAAGCTGTTCTGTGTTGTGCTATGCTGAGCCGTGCTGTGCTATGCCAAGTTGTGCTATGCTGTGCTGTGCTACTTAATTCCTTATATGTGATAATCAACGAGAAAGGCGCCTATACACGTACTGGTTTTCAAGCCGATTTTGCTCCCGATCCGGTCTGACCGTGCGTGTAAAAATCGGGTTGACAGCCACACGCAACGATTACACCGAGGCCTGTAGCGGCCAAAACAGTAACCTGGCCAAAACAGTAACCGGAAGTCATCGCAGAGTTATCTGCTCGGGACGTGCTGAGAATTCCACTCTAAAATGAGACGGCACCCGCCACTCTGCCTGACTGACTTGGCACGCCCGGGGAGTTATGCTAAGATCCGGCCGCGTAAATATATCTGCGTTTTGTGACAAACGTCTTTCTCGGCGGTACTGTACTCCATGCACCTTAACGGTGCGCGTGATTCGGGTGTAATCTTAAGCTAAACGACGTTTATTGGCGCTGCTGAAATGGTCGAAGTCGGAAACATTCGGAACGTCGTTTAGCTTAAGATTACACCCGAATCACGCGCACCGTTAAGGTGCATGGAGTACAGTACCGCCGAGCAAGACGTTTGTCACAAAACGCAGATATATTTACGCGGCCGGATCTTAGCATAACTCCCCGGGCGTGCCAAGTCAGTCAACGGTCGCGTTTTATAAAACCAGACTACAAACAGACTACAGGGAGGTGACTCCCATATTATTTCCGGCAGGGGAGACGGCTTTACACGGGGAAAAACTTTTTTGAACGCTACATCATGTGTTAAACTACACAAATGCACCAAAACCTCGTAAAGCAACTAATGCGTCGTTTGTCGGAATATATTCCATGCGAAGAACAGGTGCAGGAGCGGTAAATTGCATAAAGCACGTCCCTCGCAGATAACTCTGTGATGACTTCCGGTTACTGTTTTGGCCAGGTTACTGTTTTGGCCGCTACAAGGCCGCGCACTCGAGCAATTTTCATTTACGTAAAGCGAGGTCAGAATTTAGAGTTATGTCCCTTTGCCGAGCTATGGCAACGACACTTCGACGTATAGCTCTATGCGTGTGACCTGCATTCGATTTGTAAAATATAGGAGCTTTCACGACCTATTGATGCATTCAACATACAGCTTTGATAAATTAATGCTGTTCATGGTTCACATTTTCTTTGGAAGGGTTTCTATTATCCCCCAAAATCAGCATTTTGTGTGCGAACATGCACGCAACGAAAGCCGCTGACAGATGCTTTCGCATGAAGGTGCATTGACAAGCATTTCCAATTTTACAATGTAGGAGCTTTCACGACCTATTGATGCATTCAACATACAGCTTTGATAAATTAATGCTGTTCATGGCTTACATTTTCTTTGGATGGGGTTTTAGTATCCCCCAAATACACCGTTTTCTGTGCGAAGCGGAGCCATCTCCGCCATTTAAATTGGCAACTAATCGCGAGATTCTCGTCGTTCTTGCGTCGCCCGGCATACGAATCGGTCGAGACCGGGTCGGGGAATAGAGCCTGCCCTACGTACAAGAACCGGGCCGGATTATATGCAAATGAGTCAACCGTTCCGATTCTTGACCGAATCGGCAGCAAAACAGGGGGACAACCGGTACATGTGTAGGAGTCTTAAGAGTGATGGGCCGTGAAACTTCATCCATCCATTCTGATAAACGCCTTCACGTTTCATGCTTCGAGCAAGCCGCGCAACCTGTCATACGATCTCTTCATACATGTCAATCAAACAAACATACATGTCAATCAAACAAACATACATCTCTTCATACATGTCAGGTTCATTGTGTTGGTTTTCCTTACAGTCTTTCTGTCCTCGGGGGTGCATTTTTCCGTGATAGCCGACTTTCGTTCAGCCGTCATGCAAGTGAGACGATGAAAAAGACTACAATTAAGGCAAAACCACCAATCATCTTGTATGATTCGCCGGTAATGAAAATTGACAGTATCCGCCCCAACTGGTCAAATGATGAGGCACCGGCTCGCAGATCAAAACATCTGCACAGTCCGGTTAATGGCCGGGCTCTGGGGGAAATGATGTTCATGGTAATGTGTCGTCATAGGTAGTCGACCTGTGCAAACAGACGTTCACTTTGGTAGGGTTAAGTAAACAGTTTTACTCAGATTTAAAAAATTGTAGTACACATGTTATACTTTCATCATGAGACACATTTGGTCACATATCATCAAGGTCAAGGTCACTTTGACCCTTATGAAATGTGACCAAAATGGGGTAGTGAATCACTAAAGTGACCATATCTCATGGTAGAAAGTGCCAATAAGCACCATTGTGCTTCCTATGTCTTGAATTAACAGCTTTGTGTTGCATGACCTTGGATGTAGTTTGGTAGGAAAAATGTGTAAAGCAGTTCTTAGTGTATGATGTCATTGCTAGGTTTAGTTGTTTGACCTTGACCTTGAAGGCCACCTGAAGGTCAAGGTCATGTAAAGGTCAAGGTCAAGCATGTGAGTCGTATGGGCTTTGCCCTTCTTGTTGGTTATTCCAAAGAACTTTGTGTTGATTAACGTCACTCACAAATGGATAATTTTGTTGTATTGCTGTTGTCGGAATTCTTCTAGCCTTGAATTTAAAATCTACCACGTTACTGTTTTAAAATTGAAAATCTTTTAGATCTATCAGGGCGCTTAAGACTAGGTTTATTTCATAACAAACATCTTGCTCAGAATCTAGATACATTTTGTTTATTCGTTTGTCTATTTGAAATAAGACGTACTTGTTTTTCACGCATCGTCAAACATCACGGGAAGTTCACCTAGACAGTGAACTTTGTTGTCCATTACATCCTTCATAGTTATTTTCATTTTGGATGACGTCTGAAATTGAAGTGAAAGGTTTTTAATATCTGTTTTATTTTTAGACAATAAAGGTGCTTTTAACCAACGACATGAAACCATTTTGGTGTCATATTTTTATATTCACGAACATCATCATCATCATCATCATCATCATCATCATCATCATCATCATCATCATCATCATCATCATCATCATCATCATATTCATCGCCATCGTCGTCGTCATCGTCATCATCATCATCATCATCATCATCATCATCATCATCATCATCATCATCATATTCATCGCGATCGTCGTCGTCGTCATCATCATCACCACCACCACCACCACCACCACCACCACCACCACCACCACCACCACCACCACCACCACCACAACCACCACCACCACCACCTCTACCACCACCACCATCATCACCAGCGCCACCACCTTCATTATCGTCATCATCATCGTCACAGTCGTCGTCGCCATTGTCATTGAAGAGGGAAGACTTCAGAACTCGGGCAGTATGCACGTGACTGAGACGCTCTTCAGCCTGCTTGTCAAGATGACTACGTCAGCTCAAAGGCACAAAGAAGACGACGCCAGGGCAGAACCAGCCTCAAGAGTAGAAGATTTCTCTCTGCAGGCTTGGAATACGTCCAGTGGCAAATGCGTCATCGCCGCTTTGTGTGACGTCGTCCATCGACCCCCGATCTTGAGAAAAGAATGGCGACTCCCATCAGTGGCGGAAGACGTAGAGCCATTGACCCAAATTTGTTTGCAGCCCACTCATCGCACTTCTCCATCGAAGCAGAAGAAGCTTTCGGAAACCGTGAAAACATCGCAGAACCTTCCACACTTGTCTTAGGGTCAACAGAATCCATGAAAGAACTTGCCTTTGTGTGCTGGTGTTGAGTTCAATGTCACTCAGAATGTGTCAACATCCAAAACTGGAATGGTCGGCAGGAATGGGTTTTACGCCTCTCTTTCGTTTCTCTCTTTGTCCTGTCTGGGCAACCAGTCGTTGTAAACACATTTTCAAAGGAGGGATCAGTCACATCAGTGCTAAATGTCATGTGTGTAATTAGTGTGTCTTGTTCTAAGCTTCTTACACAGCAAAATTAATTATAAGCAAGTTCGTCGATTCATGCTGCTTCTGTGTAGAATAGATCATGACTTTAAAAGCTCCATCCGTTCTAGGCCCCTGGAGATCGCATTTTGTGTTCTGCTGTCATCCATAAAAAGGACAAAGATATACAGTGTAGCCATCGCTCTGACTTCAACCCAAGATCAAACGTCTCGCTCACGCAAAAACGCATAAACTTAAAAGTGAAATGAAAGAATAAATCCAAGTTATCGATTGTGTGGGCGTTGGGTTTTGTTTTTTCAAATCTTCGTGATTTCAATGGGAATCAATCGTGAATTTGTATTTTATAGGGGGTCAAAATGTTTTCTAGCCTAGCTTTTACTTGACCGACTTTTACTTCCTTCGAGCAAAGACGGACCTGTCGGGAACAGAACTGCCCACATTAGCGCGTTCTGTTTGCAGGCTAGGGTGCATTACAGCCTCAAAGGAATTTCAGACGGCTCCTTCCTCTGCGCATGCGTGGAATCTTGAACAGGTCCCGGACTACGTTGGCCGCGCAAACATGGCGGACCCAGTCCTGTTGACTTTCCACACAAAGCCACCTCGGAAATGTGCACAAGCTGCCCGACGTCAGCCCACTTCATCGGCCGCCAAATCACGTCACTGCAGAAACACGCACGGAGACGACGAACACGAGACTGGAAGGAGAAGTCTTCAGCGCCAGGAGGCGAAAAACCACGCGCTGCGTGACGTCAGTAATTTGCATCGCCTCCGGGTGTTTAATCCAGCAAGGGTCTTCCCCAACAGCCTGGCGGCCTTTGAGAGGTGGGCTTAGTCATTAAGGCGCAGACGGCGTTTCTCGTCCTCACTATTCTAGCAGAAAACTTGCGGCGTACAGTTGTTGATAGTTTCTCAGAACGAAGTCAGGTTAAAACAGAGGAAAAAATAGATTGGGGTACAAGACACGCATTAAAAAGTGTTCCTTTTCGACTACGCGATTCGTAAAAGGCGAATGACTATAACAATCGTGATTTGATTTCCTCCTATTCTCATTAGTTTCAGTGATTTAGCGATCAATGGCCTTACGTTGCATGCAAAGACTGATACGCGGTAGAAATTCATTCATGTATCATTCATTCATTCATTCATTCCATCATTCTTTCTTTCTTCAGGCGCGAGAGAGAAAGTGACTTACCTGCAAGAGGGACCAGTAAAGGACTTGTGTCAGGAGTACAAAATTAACATGTTGTCGACATATAGAAATGTTGCGGACATAATTGTGAATAAAAACTGCAGAAAATATGTGTTAAGATGGTAACACACACGGTGTTATGGAGGGATTGTTATTTGTACACGTCATATTCAGTTACATGTCAATCCTCTGCCAGGTATGGTCCAAAGAAAAATAATGCATTCAGTTCAGTACCTAATTTTCTCTGAAAGTCTCTCGTCTTGATATACAGTCGAGCCAAATCTATGTTTTACTTTTATTTCATCATCGTCATCGTCGTCGTCATCGTCGTCATCATCCTTATCATCATCAAATCAAAATGTATGTCTGTGTGTCTGTCTGTCTGTCTGTCTGTCTGTCTGTCTGTCTGTCTGTCTGTCTGTCTGTCTATCTGTCTGTCTGACTGTCTGTCTGTCTGTCTGTCTGTCTGTCTGACTGTCTGTCTCTCTCTTTCTCTCTCTCTCTCTCTCTCTCTCTCTCTCTCTCTTTCTCTCTCTTTCTCTCTCTCTCTCTCTCTCTCTCTTTCTCTCTCTCTCTCACTCTTTAGTAAAAGGCGAAAGATTTATTCGTGGATGAAGAGAAACCAGAGGTGGCGAATAGTGTAGAGCACGCGTTCACTTCGGCTCTGCTTATTTTACTCCCTGTGAGTGAAATAAAATCAGCACTATGCCAGTTGCTGGTCTTCCAACAGCTGTTGAGGTACTGCTGACCTCGCTGCTTGCCTCGGATGAGGTGTCCTCGTGGAAAGTGGCAGG
>JAWQFJ010002389.1:106394-111394 GCA_034096865.1 Theodoxus fluviatilis
TGAATAAAGTTCTCTCGTTTCAAAAAAAAAAAAAAAAAAAAAAAAAAAATTCTCTAGAAGTCACAGATAAACACTACAGATGGAAGCACAACCGATTGCTCCCGGTGTCACATCAAAACAGGTAGGCACTCGCAAATATTGCCCCCCTCCCGTTACGAGATTCCACTGACTCATGAGCGCCTCGCTCCCCACACAAAGTCAGTCAAGTTCAGATACAAGTCCCACTGAACTTTCGGCAGGTAAACCTTAAGCCTTCCAGTCAGAGCGACAGATAACATCCTACGTAAGAATCAACTTACCCGTCGCCCTTACCCTCGTTGTATATCACCGCCTACAACCAGATGAAAAGTACACTGACACCGCCTCACGCGAATGCACGTACGATTACTCTCCAACACCCCTGCCTCTATCGAAGTCTTTACCCCTTAGACTGATAGGCCATTTACTTAAAACGGACTTCCCCGCACAAACCGTTAGTGCGTTTCGTTTAGACTCTACCAAAGCATCAATGCTAGTCCTAAACGACACATGCAGCCACCTTGGCTGATGAAAGAAACACAGTACTTGCAACCTATGGGACAGTCAGTTGCAGCGGAGACGCCCGCGCGTCCCGCCACGTCGCCCTGCAGCCTCGCGCTCGACACCTCGTCAGCACAGCGTAGACAGGAACGAACAGAAGCTCGTCAGATGAGCTGGGTCCACCCGTGTAGACTCGAACGTAGACACACACGAACACGTTGGGAACGCTCCGCCGACACCCAGTCAAGCGGCCAACAATCAGTATCCGTGTAATCGGCAAAGTAGCAATCAAGTAGAGCCGAACAGCAACCGAGTAGCCTGCAACATATCATCGGACGACCCCCGATAAGCGGCTATTTCTTTCCCCCTTGAATTTACTCAATCAAGAATTCAACATTTGACCGATGTGCTCCAGGGCTCAGACGCCCTTTAAGAAAAATCCCTCCTCGCGCTCCCAGGCGAGAGAAATTGAATTAAATATATATCATATCCTCATGGAGTGAATCACTAAACATTCCCCAATGAAAGTGAACATCTTTCCCATAGATTTACTTTAACTCCATGACATGAATTCAATCGAACGAGTGATTGACCTGCTTCCCAACCCGACAATAGGCAATCACTATACACGCGGCAAAGAGTACAAAAATGGCGAAACGGTTACCTCAGAAAAATCCCCGTCAGGCTGTGGTAAGTCCACCAAGCTTCGCTATAGCCATTTAGAAGGTCCCCCTTCTTTTCTCATGTGCCCCAAACCAGCACGGTTCGACATAGAGAAACTCTGCCGGCGAAACGACTTCGCCTCCCAAAGCTGCCTACGCAACCTTATCCATCAGCGGCACGAACTGCGCTCTCAACCTCTCGTCCGACCAACGGAGTTGAACTGATGGGAAAGGACGCTTTTGCTCTCAAAGTCGCCCATCCCACGTGACCGTTGTCCAACCCGTAATGAGAATTTTCCCGCTTCTCGAATCCCGACCCAATCACTGTCTTGCAAACCCCAGCGGTGAAAAAATCCGTGTTAAGATAACGGAAACCCCGTACTACATTCTTCTAGACCCCTGCACGTGGCACTCCGACACTCCGAGTGACGTCACACCCCCCTCCTGTCACTCAAATCTTACCGCGATGCGCCAAACGGCCGTTTGAACGCGTTTACCGATTAGGCCTACACATGGACAATTTAGTTGCACCTCATAACGACATTTAATTTCACTATCATTCTAATCACTCCTGTCGCACCTGCGACACAGGGTGTCTCATCACACCTTTTCCATGCATAACTTCATGCCCAAAGTGCGGCAATGATCCATGATGAAGAAATGACTGGGCAAGCTTAAGGCCTCCTCACACGTGGACACATTTCTGCCAACTATGTTGTTTCCAAAGGAAATGTCGAGCTCGCAAATGGCAAAAAGTGTATTGAGTGTGTTCAAACGGGGCAATGTTCTGGCAACCATGCTGTTTCTACAGGAAATGTTGCGCTCGCAAGTCCCAAAAGCAGTGTTCTGTCGAGTGTCCGCCCAATAGAAAGACGTGCTATTTTTTCATGTCCGTCGAATACTTCCTTGAACAGCCAATCAGATGGGATCTTGCTTATGATGTAGTGGTAGGCATGTGTCCAGCAAGATGTCCTAATGGCGGCCGGGCCTCTTTCGATTCGAAACTTCTGTGGCTTCTACTACTTCATCTATCAGTTGTAGGATGCCCTGACGCCTAAATAGAATTTTTTGTACAGTTCTACATCACTGCACCATTCTAAAGTGTGCAGTTTATTGCGAAAAACCTGTTGTAGTCACAAAGAACACAGCTGACTCATCGACTTTGAAGAAAACCAAATATCAATCCCATGTTGAAAGACTAGGTGGAGAGCGGAGTTAACAACAGATCTAGGATACAATTTCACACCATATGGTGTTTTTCTCGTTTCTTTTGTGGGAAACTGGTTGGTTGGATATTTGTAAATCGAAAAATATACCACAATATCACTATGAGCACGGTGTTACCGGGAACACTGGAAAAACGTCTATCAACACACTCAGTCTAGTGTAATTTTGTGTCCTTTACGCAGAACTTGCTACGTGTGAGGAGGCCTTTACGTCTCTCTCTCTCTCTCTCTCTCTCTCTCTCTCTCTCTCTCTCTCTCTCTCTCTCTCTCTCTCTCTCTCTCTCTCTCTCTCTCTCTTTCCCTCCCATTATCCCTCTCTCCCTCCCTCCCTCCCTCCCTCCCTCCCTCCCTCCCTCCCTCCCTCCCTCCCTCCCTCCCTCCCCCCCCTCTCTCTCTCTCGTATTGACATCTGTAGTACATTATTTAATCTGGATTCATCGTGAATCCTGTCTGTATTCCCAAATTGGTCCTAACAGGAAATCATGAGTTCTGGAAAAACGACAGTGTTCACCAAGATCTCATGACATTTAGTTGTAGCCTTTGTGCAGTGCAGCTCCTCTTCACTTGACACGAAACAAGATCTCTTATGGACCCAACGATGCCATATTTGCTGCTCATTGTAGACTGATGCTGGTCCTCATCGGCAAGTAGGCAGCAACCATTTCTAGCAAAGAAGCCTGTGGATGCGGCATCTCCAGTCATGAGGCATCGGGAACTGAAACTCAATGGCTTGGCAGCCCGCCAGGACACACAGACGGAAGAGATGTGTTTAGCGGCTTTTACACGGACCTCGAGTTCAATGGTATGGCACATGTTTCCTGCTCCGGGACAACTCAAACGTCTTCACGCCTACAGAGATCTTGCTGAACGGAGGCGGGTGGTGATAAGTTTCCGCAGATCCAACAACAACGTGAGGACTGGCCACAGGAGATGTGTTTGGGCGTGTGTAGCGGGGCAAGTGTTAATGCACTGTTCGAGTTCTTGATCGGATCGTCCCCTCTGTGGTAGCTCCAATGAAACACTGGAGCGTCGTGGATTTCCTGGGGGAGGCTTTTCCCCCAAGGCCTTCAGGCGAGAAAAGCAGGAATGAAGTGTAAACATCTCGAATACCAAATCACCTCATTGTGTACTTCGATGGCTTTTGTTGATTCAAACAGTTTTGCTTCCTAAATGCTGGTATGGGTACACCCTGCCTCGCATCCAAATGTTGATTTTATCTTTCCTGGTACCAATAGTCCGATCCAGGGGAGGGAGAGAGAGAGAGAGAGAGAGAGAGAGAGAGAGAGAGAGAGAGTGAGATAGACAGAGAGAGAGGGAGAGAGAGAGATTGTGTGTGTGTGTGTGTGTGTGTGTGTGTGTGTGTGTGTGTGTGTGTGTGTGAGTTTGTGTGCTAAGATGACAGCTCTTCACCAGTCAGTTGCTAAAGATTGTGACCTCTATTCACGCGAATATTTATTCCAGCGAAGAAAACGATTTCAGATACATGTATATTTGCTCCTTTTGACCACGACTACGTCATCAAATAAAATAATAGAGCCGCTACAGCGATGTATGTGATGTCAAGTAGTGTGCGTCTAATGCCAAAAGTCGATAAGACCAAAGATTATAGGTTACCTATAATCTTTGATAAGATGTAATGTAGGGAAATCTAAAGAAAAGGTTTTCATCAGAAATGCAATACTTTACACATAAAATTAGTCATAGTCAACCATTGTAGATGAGTTAATCGTAGGCTCAGTAGGAGGTGACGAAAACAACAGGGACTGAGATTTCTCAATGATGAAGAGCTAATATTAGGGAAATCTTCTGAAAAAGCAGTTTTCTAAGGGCCACATTTCCAGACATATGTGCTGTACAATTTGTGCCGTTATTCGCTGATGGAAACTTGTTTAATTACCTCAATCTTCAAGCATATATTGCGTGGGTTTTAATGTCATGCAAGAAGAAGTTATGCCTATAACTTGGCATTAAATACGCCTTGAAATCTGCGAGCCTTTTATGGTGCTGATCAGATATGCATAAATAAATTAGTTTGACATATATTATGCAACATGCGGATGCATAAAACAATGCATTTACAACTGCATGAGTGTAGTTTGTGCCTGTCAGATGCTGATCGACCATTGTTTATTGTCTTCGCTTACCAGTCATTCTGTTTTCAGTTTGCTTTGAAATTGTATGAGACTTTGTTTCATTGAGGTGTCCGCACTTCCGTGAACTATAGTTTTTCCTGCAAAAGGTTTGGGATATTTTGCAGTTGTGTCTCGCCGTCCTGATCTGGATTTCCTCCAGTTGACGGCACCAGGAAAAAGACTAATCTTAAAAAGGTACTTCCTCCCTCACACATAAAGTCACTAATCGTTTCCGTGCTCTAGATGGTTAACAGCATCTCGAAATGAAAAAAAGATGTTGCATGTGGCAATGTATCACTCATATTCGGGTTTGGAACCCCCTTTTCATACCATTTTCCTGTGATCTCATTAGAACTTCTCAATGATCTCACAGTACATCAGAAAGGAGAGATCATTGGGAAGTTCTAATGTGATCAAAGGAAAGTGGTATGAAAAGGGGGTTCCAAACCCGAATATGATAA
>JAWQFJ010002389.1:116394-121394 GCA_034096865.1 Theodoxus fluviatilis
GCAGGGAAATAAACTTGTCCCAACTCTTCCCTTGGTTGTGAAGGGCACTCTTTAAAATTTCCAATTTCAAGGCAGAAAAGAAGTGGATCAGCTCAAGAGAAAGTTTTTCGATGAGCAAAAAGACGGCGACACTTAATGAGATCTTTCAAACGAGCATCGTCGAGAAAGTTTCTGTATTCTAGGAGGCTCTCTCATTTGTGGTCAGGCGATGATGCTTGCGGTTGTTCATTTGCGTCAATAATTGCATGAGCGAAGAATACGAGTACAATGCAGAGACGTTTTCATTCAGCGTATATAAAACTGGCTTTGTGACGGGAAAAGTAAGAACTACTGATGAAGTGATGCAATGAAAACACTACCGATTATATGTAAATGTTTCAGAAGTGCTCAGTTTGACCTGTAGGGGGCGCCCCGGAAGTGAAGAATACGCAGACGGAAAAAGAGTGGAGAGTGCAGGCGCACTCACGCTCGCATGCATGCACACATACACACACACACACACACACACACACATACACTTTCACGCGTGCGCGCACACACACAAACACATACACACATACACATACACATGCTCTCTCTCTCTCCCCCCCCCCTCTCTCTCTCTCCCCCCCCCCCCCCTCTCTCTCTCTCTCTCTCTCTCTCAATCTCTCTCTCTCTCTCTCTCAATCTCTCTCTCTCTCTCTCTCTCACTCTCTCTCTCTCAATCTCTCTCTCTCTCTCTCTCTCTCTCACTCTCTCTCTCTCTCTCACTCTCGCTCTCTCACTCTCTCTCTCTCTGTGACCGTTTACTGTGTGGAAAGCAAAGAGATGATGACACACAAATCTCTTCTTTAAGACAGTTCACGGACGCCGTGCCCAAAATTGGCAACTGCAAAAGTATACTTTCTTATATAGCCTTTCCTTTTTGAGGACCTTTACAGTAGATTACCATGGCAAAGTTTGACCTGCACAAATAGAAACAAGTCTTCCTCGGAACTACACAAACCATCAAGCTGACAATTAGCAATACGCCCACCGTCTTCAAATAAATGGGGCCGTGTTGACACTGTAAGCTTCTTGTTCTCCGGTCTGTGGTTTCGATATATGCGCCTTTTACGTTTTCAGTTTATGATTGTTACACATGGCACGACAAGCTGCTGTCTATTTGGTTGTCACGAACTCGTGTAACATGGCCTTTAAATTATTAGTTGCAAGTCAGCGTTTTACGGTTGGCTAGTGCGCTCCGTCTGCTTTGTCTTGTTGTTTTCCTGCATAGTGCGGTTTTCATGCAACATTATGAGTGCTACACGTGGAATTTCGTGTTTGGTGTTCATCCCGTGCAAGATTGGTCAGTTGGGAGCCGTTTGCACGGTATTGTGGACAATAGTAAGGTATTTAACCAAGGATGTGATGGGAGTAGAGGCAGGTGATTTTGAGCTTGGAGAAAGGTTGGTGGATTTCTGCGTTGTTTCATGGGGGAGTCTGAGGGGGAGAGGGGCGTATGAGTGTCGGCAGTGGCCGTGGGCGAGGCGCAGTCCGTTGTTTGGAATTGGTTGGAGATACTGGCGTTGGCCGAGGGTTACAGGAGTTGGCGCCTGCTGTTGGTGTGTGAGGGGGTTTGTCAGAGTCTGTGAGATTGCCGGGGTTTTGTTGGTGTTTTCGGGTCTTTTGTGTGTATGAGTTGTGATTGGCTAGAGAGAACTTTCCCTGATTGGGTTATCGTCTTCGGTATTTGTGTCCGAGTTGTGGTTGCGTAGAGGCGCATAGAGCGGCTTGCTTACGCGGTTTTTTTTGTTCGCTTTCTTTGCAAGTGTCAGGTTGTATTGTGTTAAATGTAATTAAATTCACTTTTCTTAATTTGCACCTGTTGTGATCCTTTGTAATTGTACATTCGTGTGTGGAGTGTATACGAGTGCTCTTTTGAGTAATAAATGTCATCGATTGTCATGTGGTTATCATGGTTTGACGAGCCTAAACACCGGCCACCAGGTGGGGAAGTCTACCTTTGGTGTGACATTGGTACAAAAAAGGTTTCAATGCAGCTTCAAGGATGATGATATGCCCAGCTCAGGATTTACGGTCTGCCAGCCTCTGCAGTCTATGAAGGTCCATGGACTACCACCAAAATTGGTGTTGCAGGAGTATAAGCAAGACACAGCCCAAATCCCAAGTCATGGGCCTTTTTTAAATCGCGAAGGAAGACGGGGTGGGTTTATTCTCATCCCCGTCCCTCGTAGGGGGTTGCAGCTTCAGGGAGGGCAGGAAAGAAAAGGGAGAGGAAAGGCGGCGTGGTTATCTGTCCTTTCTTTCAATTAAGATGTAACCCTGGGTTAGTTTGCAGGGGACTTCCCCGTTTGTATGTTGATAAAGGTCGTCGCACACGGTGCAACAGAAACAGACTCTGGATCATGACATGCACGTTTCCTCGTGCCAGCAGATATTTCAGTGGACTTTTGAGTTCCCATAAATGATTTCTCGGTTTGGACAGATTCTATTCTCCCAGTATTTCAAGTAAAATACTTCTGCCCTTCAGCCAAAGGGAAGGCTCCATGCCTTCCACCCTCACAGTCAAAGATGTCTGCCATTGTTTTCGTCGGTTTGCATGCAAAACGCTCACTTGTAGATTTGCTGACAAATATACGAAGACACCCGAACCAAATAACAATACTGATTTATCAAGACGCTACGCAGAACACATCAACAGTACATTAAAATCGCTAAATTATTCATATCGAGATGTGCACTGTGGTCGGCAAAGCGAGTCGTAGCTAGGGCCACTGGCAGCAATGTTTGATACTGCATGGTTTACCGCGTAGCAGAGAGGTTCAAGAAGTTCACCATGGGCGAACAACCCCAAAAGATGTCTAGATTAGAAAAATATAAACGGCAAGTTTTTGTTACACCGTGTGCGACGGTCTTAATAATCTAAATATATTTTATTAACACTGACGCATCCAGAAGCTTTCAAAGGCTTTCAGATTCGATCCTGCAAAAGAGGCGTTGCCTGAATAACACAGATCTTGTGATAATGGCTGCTGCTGACATTTCTCAAAGTAGAAACCTGCTCCATCAAAACATGCACGGCATAGACATATTGCGAGCAAATTTATGTTGGTACTGTCAACGCCTTTATCGAATGAATTTGCATTTGGTCATGACAATACTACATCAGTACACAGGCACGAAAAACATCCGGCCACGTCTATTTTAGAATTAACAAGCTCCGCCCCGCTCATTGCTCCAAATGGCTGAGGTTAATGACTTTGTTTATGAGATACATTTATAGTCCTGCACACCGCATTTTCCCAGTGGCGGAAAATGAATTATTGATGTATGCCTTCAAGGCACACCCTATCGGGTAATGACATAATGATCTGATGATCTATGGCTTCAGAAGATGCACTAACCTGCGAGCGATTCGCAGGGTCCATAAACACGTGACTTGTCATGTTATGAAACCAATTGTTTTATAGGAGCGCACACGAGAATCAGGAAGTGTCCTTGAGTCGTGTAGATTTGTTGTAAAGTGCTAGTGATAGACTCGATCTTCACGTTCAGCGCGCAATGCCCTCACACGCATGGCATATCGTGATATAACATAACTTGTTTCAGGAATATTTCATGAAGGTCTCTTGTCTCATGTAAACGGTATGCGGTAAAACGTACATGATTTATAAGATTTTCTTGCACAGATTTGACCCAGTCACGAAAGTTACATCATAGCAAACAGCGTGTAAGTTTTTCTCCGATTTCTCTTGCTGTCGGACTCTGAAGAATACCGTAGTGTGATGGACGATGCTCAGGAATTATCCACAATGTCATACACAGAAATGCACAGTAATGTTATGCGTACCGTCTGACATGAGCAACGTTTTGCATTTCAAGTTACATTCAAATTCTAGATAGTTTTCTGAAGTTCGGCATTAAATGTGCTCAAAATAAGTTGGTCACACTTCTCTCATTGCAAAACAAATGCGAGTGTGATAAAATATTCTAGCCGTTGTCTTTTTTAATTTGAAAGTCTCGTTTCTATGACGTTATTGCTGTTATCGGTATTGTTGGCGGTGTTGGTGATTTTCTTTATCTAACATAATGTCTTGATTGTTGACCACATTTGCACACAAAATCTCAAAAAGTGCCACATTTCTTATCAAAAAGCTCTACACATCATTTATTTGGCGAGGTGGTAAGAAACAAGACAGGTATTTACTCTTATGGGCAGTAATTCCAACACTTAACATCTCTAATCTTGCAACAAAGATTGCAGACGATCAACATGAATCAATGTGAAAGAAAAAGGATTGACAGAGCGCAGAAGACGTGCCGTTTGTCCATACGTGTTCAACAGCGACTCGACACGAATCCCCCCCCCCCCCCCAAAAAAAAAAAAGAACATGGAAAGAAACCCTTCTTCAATTACCGTGTTTGCACGTAATTAGCTGTCAAAGGAGCCCATGAACCCTGTGAGACGTTTCTTTCTCTGTCGTGACATTTGCAGCCGTTCATGGAATGCCAAAGTCCCCAGCTCCTGACCATGATTCCCGTCAGGAGTCAGAGCAGCATGTCTACAGTCTTCGGTCTATGGGTTTTTTCCTCCACTGGAGGATTGACATTTCCTAGTTTGGTGCCATTTCTTCCAAAGAAACAAATTCCTTCACGAGTGATTTCAGGAGAAACTGGCAACAGACTACGAAATGTCAGGGATTCTGATTTGGAGATCTATAAATACTTTCATTCTTATTGACTTCCGTGTAGGGTTCACTCTGCAGAGAACTTGATTGTACGGTTCACAGTAGGTTTATTACTTTACTACTGTAGACATATCAAACGTACAAACTAATCCACACGTTCATGTGAGATAACTCCAACTGGGTCATTATAGCAGATGTCAGAAGAAAAATAAAAACTGATTGCCGTGCTCATGGCCGAGTGGTTAGCGCGCTCGACAATCAGTCTCTTGAGGTTAGTGGGTTCGGCGTTCGAGGCTGCGCGCTTCTCAAATTGCATCTTTGTACAAAGTG
>JAWQFJ010002389.1:126394-148894 GCA_034096865.1 Theodoxus fluviatilis
GAAACACCGACATTTGAATACGTCAGTATCAAAAGCAACGTGCAAGGATACAGTGGATCCTCTTGATAAGTAACCAATCGACAGAAAACGGCGCGAAATGGATGTCTCGCGACCAATCTACAGCCGGCTGCGCATGGTATTTAGACGCATTGTAGCGTGGAAAATAGTGACCCGTGGAAAACAGTTACCGGAAGTCATCGCAGAGTTATCTGCTCGGGACGTGCTGAAAATTCAACTCTAAAAAGAGACGGCACCCGCCACTCCGCCTGACTGACTTGGCACACCCGGGGAGTTATGCTAAGATCCGGCCGCGTTAATATATCTGCGTTTTGTGACAAGCGTCTTGCTCGGCGGTACTGTACTCCATGCACCGTAACGGTGCGCGTGATTCGGGTGTAATCTTAAGCTAAACGACGTTTATTGGCGCTGCTGAAATGTTCGAAGTCGGAAACATTCGGAACGTCGTTTAGCTTAAGATTACACCCGAATCACGCGCACCGTTAAGGTGCATGGAGTACAGTACCGCCGAGCAAGACGTTTGTCACAAAACGTAGATATATTAACGCGGCCGGATCTTAGCATAACTCCCCGGGCGTGCCAAGTCAGTCAACGGTCGCGTGTTATAAAACCAGACTACAAATAGACTACAGGGAGGTGACTCCCATATTATTTCCGGCAGGGGAGACGGCTTTTCAAGCTCCGGATGCTCTTCCAGTATCCGGAGTAGAGCGTGGTGCACCAAGTCTGTGGACTCCGTTGCAGCTGAAGACATTGCGGACTGGGGCTCCTGGGGTTTCTTCTCTGGCCTGTTGCCCCCACAGCCACGGGCTTCTCGCTCTGTGTGGCCTTTTGTGTTGGCGTTGCCCGCTCCTAGTCGCCCCTGCCCCTTCTGACGCTGTAAATGTAGGGCTCTCTCCACCCTGGCCCGCCAAAGTAGTCAGAGAGGGGTTGCTTCGTCAATGCGGACAACTCTTCCTCCCTGAAGGCGGGCATGGTCAAACCCCATCCCGAGTCCAGGCATTCCCTTTGCCGGCCCTCTCTCGCACGGCTCTGAGCAGCTTGTAGTTTGTAGCCATTAGATCTTCTGCAATTCCAAAAGGCTTGCCGCATAGCCGACTCTTTGCGCGCATCACGGCCTGCCGATCCGCAAGCCTGAGGAATCTCAGTATGACTGGGCGGCGCTCTCCATGCCGGAAACGACCAAGGCGGTGTGCAACATCTATTTTGTCCAAGTTTAAGTCCATCAGCCCTAACTCACTGCTGATGAAACTCACTACTTTTCCTGCACTGTCCTCCAAGTTCTCCTCAGCCTCATCCCTGAGTCCCCAAATTCTGATATTCCACTTTCTACCCCACTGTTCTGTGTGGTTCATCTGCTTCTGCACCACTCTCAGACTTCTCCTAGTTCTCTCAACTTCTTCCTTCATGTTCTTCTCTTTCATCAGGCTCTGCTGTCTCCGTTGCTCGTTCTCTCGCTGTAGATTAAATATAGCACTTTCTATATTTCCCCTCGCTCATCTATTCTCTTCAGCATAGACCAAATCTCTTCCAGTTGCTCTCGAAATTCACTGGTAGTCATGCTGTTTGTCTCGAATTTTCCTTTTTTAACTTCGGTGCTCTTATCACTTCCCGACAAATCAGTTCAAACATGAGCGCGATTCTT
The DNA here is from genome assembly GCA_034096865.1 of Theodoxus fluviatilis. Taxonomy (NCBI): domain Eukaryota; kingdom Metazoa; phylum Mollusca; class Gastropoda; order Cycloneritida; family Neritidae; genus Theodoxus; species Theodoxus fluviatilis. Next base: position 128,058 of record JAWQFJ010002389.1, read on the forward strand.
GTCCCTATTCTTTCGCTTGCCCTTGGTACGCTTGCCTTGCCCGTACAGAGAGAGTGACATGAGTTCAATACACCGTGGCGCTGAATTTTTTTCCCAAACGCGCGTATAATTATAGGGATGCGCACTTCGGGAGCTTTCGGCATCTTCGGACGTGACGTAAGCAGTCGCGAGGTTCATTGGATAACGCTGGTCGCCATTTTTCTTGTTCCATTCGAATGGAAAACGATGAAAAGTAGCCGAGTCTTGTCTTTGACATTTCATTATCACACACACACACACAATAGAAGTCTAAAAGTGGAAACTCCAGGAGATTTCACACTTTACCATTAGCGTGAGTCTGGCAGTAAGATTATGAGCAGCAAGTATCGTTTTATCTTACGGCGGCATTGCTAAGTAATGTGAAGAGAAAGACGTTTAGTATTTTGACAGAAATAACAGGCTTAAGGGCTGACTGAGAAAGCCAGAAATCGCTGCGTTTATCTGTCAACACTGCTTTTACAGACGCTGAAGTTCCTAAATGACAGCTTTTTCCATCAGAAAGGGAAATGATCACCGATTTCCCTCCCCATCGTATATGCATGTCAGTGAATCTGTTATTATGTGCAGACGTACAATCACACGTATTTCAATTTTTCGTTAGACTTAGTCCGATTTATTAAACTTGCGATGTACCAAAATAGAGGATGGGAATCGCCTTATTGCACCTTACACCCCACGTTCCAGCGTCTCTACTTGATCTGTGCCATTCCGACCGCCGGGGGGAGCTTTCCTCTCTGGAAATGGGGTTGAGATTAATGATAGCTTACAACGCGAGCGGTGGCTGACACACATCAAGAAATCTACTCGACCTCCTGACCAAGATCGTGACGACAGTGCGATCGATAAAGCCTCTTCCTGCTCGGATAAGGGTGCCTGACATCATAGTCCTGGGTGGTCACGAGCAGATTCCCGACCTCTTTTATTCCTGTGTCTCGATCTCTTGTCCCGTCTCCTCGGGCAAGCATCCAAGATCGCAATGAAGTGCAACGCACGTAGCTCTACACATAACACAACACGATATGATATCGGGCTGCGCTACACATGTCTTGTTGTGTTGCGTTGCTTTGTGTTGCAACATGTCTTGTTGCGTTGCGTTGCTTTGTGTTTCAACATGTCTTGTTGCGTTGCTTTGTGTTGCAACATGCCTTGTTGCGTTGCGTTGCTTTGTGTTGCAACATGCCTTGTTGCTTTGCGTTGCTTTGTGTTGCATCATGTCTTGTTGCGTTGCGTTGCTTTGTGTTGCAACATGTCTTGTTGCGTTGCTTTGTGTTGCAACATGTCTTGTTGCGTTGCGTTGCGTTGCTTTGTGTTGCAACATGTCTTGTTGCGTTGCGTTGCTTTGTGTTGCAACATGTCTTGTTGCGTTGCGTTGCTTTGTGTTGCAACATGTCTTGTTGCGTTGCGTTGCTTTGTGTTGCAACATGTCTTGTTGCGTTGCTTTGTGTTGCAAGATGTCTTGTTGCGTTGCTTTGTGTTTCAACATGTCTTGTTGCGTTGCGTTGCTTTGTGTTGCAACATGTCTTGTTGCGTTGCGTTGCTTTGTGTTGCAACATGTCTTGTTGCGTTGCGTTGCTTTGTGTTTCAACATGTCTTGTTGCGTTGCGTTGCTTTGTGTTGCAACATGTCTTGTTGCGTTGCGTTGCTTTGTGTTTCAACATGTCTTGTTGCGTTGCTTTGCTTTGTGTTGCAACATGTCTTGTTGCGTTGCGTTGCTTTGTGTTGCAACATGTCTTGTTGCGTTGCGTTGCTTTGTGTTGCAACATGTCTTGTTGCGTTGCTTTGTGTTGCTTTGTGTTTCAACATGTCTTGTTGCGTTGCGTTGCGTTGTGTTGCAACATGTCTTGTTGCGTTGCTTTGTGTTGCATGATGTCGTATGTGTTGTGTTGCGTTTCTTCGTTTTGTAATGTGTAATATTGAATAGTTTATTGCGTGGCTGTGTGTTGTATTTTGCTGTGTTGTGCGTTGTATTTTGTCCTGGCGTGTACGTTGTATTTTGTCCTGGCGTGTACGTTGTATTTTGTCCTGGCGTGTACGTTGTATTTTGTCCTGGCGTGTACGTTGTATTTTGTCCTGGCGTGTACGTTGTATTTTGTCCTGGCGTGTACGTTGTATTTTGTCCTGGCGTGTACGTTGTATTTTGTCCTGGCATCTTGCAACACAAAGCAACGCAACGCAACAAGACATGTTGCAACGCAACGCAACAAGACATGTTGAAACACAAAGCAACGCAACGCAACAAGACATGTTGCAACACAAAGCAACGCAACACAACAAGACATGTTGCAACACAAAGCAACGCAACACAACAAGACATGTTGCAACACAAAGCAACGCAACACAACAAGACATGTTGCAACACAAAGCAACGCAACGCAACAAGACATGTTGCAACACAAAGCAACACAAAGCAACGCAACAAGACATGTTGAAACACAAAGCAACGCAACGCAACAAGGCATGTTGCAACACAAAGCAACGCAACACAACAAGACATGTTGCAACACAAAGCAACGCAACAGAACAAGACATGTTGCAACACAAAGCAACGCAACACAACAAGACATGTTGCAACACAAAGCAACGCAACGCAACAAGACATGTTGCAACACAAAGCAACGCAACACAACAAGACATGTTGCAACACAAAGCAACGCAACGCAACAAGACATGTTGCAACACAAAGCAACGCAACACAACAAGACATGTTGCAACACAAAGCAACGCAACGCAACACAACAAGACATGTTGCAACACAAAGCAACGCAACACAACAAGACATGTTGCAACACAAAGCAACGCAACGCAACAAGACATGTTGAAACACAAAGCAACGCACGCAACAAGACATGTTGCAACACAAAGCAACGAAACACAACAAGACATGTTGCAACACAAAGCAACACAAAGCAACGCAACAAGACATGTTGCAACACAAAGCAACGCAACACAACAAGACATGTTGCAACACAAAGCAACGCAACGCAACAAGACATGTTGCAACACAAAGCAACGAAACACAACAAGACATGTTGCAACACAAAGCAACACAAAGCAACGCAACAAGACATGTTGAAACACAAAGCAACGCAACGCAACAAGACATGTTGCAACACAAAGCAACGAAACACAACAAGACATGTTGCAACACAAAGCAACACAAAGCAACGCAACAAGACATGTTGAAACACAAAGCAACGCACGCAACAAGACATGTTGCAACACAAAGCAACGAAACACAACAAGACATGTTGCAACACAAAGCAACACAAAGCAACGCAACAAGACATGTTGAAACACAAAGCAACGCAACGCAACAAGACATGTTGCAACACAAAGCAACGAAACACAACAAGACATGTTGCAACACAAAGCAACACAAAGCAACGCAACAAGACATGTTGAAACACAAAGCAACGCAACGCAACAAGACATGTTGCAACACAAAGCAACGAAACACAACAAGACATGTTGCAACACAAAGCAACACAAAGCAACGCAACAAGACATGTTGAAACACAAAGCAACGCAACGCAACAAGACATGTTGCAACACAAAGCAACGCACGCAACAAGACATGTTGCAACACAAAACAACGCAACGCAACAAGACATGTTGAAACACAAAGCAACGCAACGCAACAAGACATGTTGAAACACAAAGCAACGCAACGCAACAAGACATGTTGAAACACAAAGCAACGCAACGTAACAAGACATGTTGCAACACAAAGCAACGCAACGCAACAAGACATGTTGAAACACAAAGCAACGCAACGCAACAAGACATCTTGCAACACAAAGCAACGCAACGCAACAAGACATCTTGCAACACAAAACAGAGTGCAAACAGACCAACGTAACAGGGCACGACGTAAAAGAACACAAAACACAACACGTCACAACAATTAAAAGCTACAAAACGATGCCACACGTGACACTTTTCAACATAAAGGAACCCGCCACAGTGAAACACAGACAGCCCCGCAAAACACATCACGGCACTACACTATAGCAACACATCATAAACACGTCACGACACTACACTATAGCAACACACTATAAACACGTCACGACACTATGAAACGACAAGACGCAACGTGACAAGACACTGCACTCAACGATGCAACACGGTAGGCTACAGCGCAACATAACCCACCGCACAATACAACACACAACACCACGCAATGCAGGTTTGCCCTCTCTGTTTATGTACGTATGTATGTGCGTTCGTGCGTGCGTGCGTGTATGCGTGCGTGAGTGCATGGGTATGCGTGTGTGTGTTTGTGTATGTGTGCGTGTGTATATACATTAGAACATGTGTATGCGTGCATGAATGCGCACGCACGTGCGTGTACTTGTGTAAACGTGTCTCTGTGAGAGGAAGGGTAAGCGTGCCAACATAAATGTGTGCATAGATACGTAATTATGTTTTAAAGCTTCGTTGTTGGCTTGTGCTCATGTGGGGCGGACAAAGCGCATCAAGACAACAAACATAATCAGCATGCCCTCTGTAGATGTAGGCTGCTTTCGCTGGGAATTTCATTGACAACCAGAACTTGATTGATAATAATAATAATGAAAAAAAAAAAATAATAATAATAATAATAATAATAATAATAATAATAATAATAATAATAATAGAAAATAGCATTTATAACGTGCATTTCTTGCAAGAACTGCGCTGGCATAGCCACATTTACACGCAGTTACTCGTCAGTCATACTACATAGCACAACACTCGTACGACTATCATACCAGGACTTGAAAAAAACACTAGGAGGTTACAGAAAAGCAAGACGAAACATATGGGTTTTTTTAAATGAGATTTAAAAATGAACATAGTTAGTGCATCACGTAGGCCAGCCGGCAGGGAATTCCAGACACTAGGGGCAATGAAACTGAAACTAAACTCTCTTGGTACTACGCTTTGGAATTTTGAGAAGCTTTTCACTTGAAGAGCGGAGAGAACGGGAAGGGTGATAGGTACAAAGGGAGGCCGAAAGATATGCCGGAAGGGTTGAATCAAAATGACGGTACGCCAAAACAGCAATTTTGTACTGGCAGCGGAAATTAACGGGAAGCCAGTGTAGATGTTTCAGGAGGGGTGTCACATGATCGCGCTTGCCCTTCATAAGAACCAGACGTGCCGCACTGTTTTGAACTCGTTGCAGACGGTTTAGTTCTGCCCGAAGACCCGCCAGGACTGATTGCTCAATGTGGCTTCGGCCGCGCAGAGAACTAAACAGCGTTGAAGAAAAAATGAGAAGCACAGATTTTCTGGAAGTAAGAGGTGTCATTCAAGAAGGCAAAAAGAGCACACGTCCTCTGCTGATGGTGCAGTTTTTAGTACTCGTAAATGTCTGTTCAGATTCAGTTCAATTCAGTACCTTGACCGATTTGGCCGTCGGGGGGACATGAGGGATGTTGAGACAGTAGTCCTCCTCCATTCGGGTCTGTTCTGGGCCGTCGCGAGCAGTTCTTCCATGGAGAGGGAGGTCCATTCCTTCCCATTGTCAGACCAGCTCTTCTTCTGTCGCGACGACGCCCACCCTTTAATGTTTCCTGAAGTATGGTCTTGCACAGAGAGTCGTATCTGGTGATGTGACCAAACCAGGCAAGCTTGCGTCGCTTGACGGTTGCCAGGAGGGGTTCCTGAGGGCCCATGAGTGCCGCTGTCATGTTCTGCACGTACTCGTTGGTCTTGCGCTCCAGGTAGGAGATGCGGAGCAATCTGCGCAGGCATTTCATCTCGAAGGCCTGGATCCTTGGCTCCGTGTCAGCGTGTAGCGTCCAGGTCTCACAGCCGTAGAAGACGATGGAGACCACAAGGGACTTGTAGAGCCTGTACTTGGTGGAGAAGCTGATGAAGCTGCTTGTCCACAACCTGCTTAGTCTGGCCATCGCTGAGGTTGCCATGGCGATTCTGATGCGGACCTCAGCTGTACTAGTGCCGTCCTTAGACAGGGTTGCTCCCAAGTACTTGAAGCTGCTGACCTCTTCTAGCTTCTCACTGTTCATGGCGATATTTGCACTGCTGTCGTTAGTGCTGTTCACCATCGTCTTTGACTTCTCCGTGCTGACCTCCATTCCGTATGCTCCCGCTCTCTTCGATAGTCTGTTGGTGAGATCTTGTAGCTCGCTGTTACTTCCACCCATGAGGTCTATGTCGTCAGCGAATCTCAGGTTGAAGATGGGTCTGCCGCCGATGGAGATGGAAGTGTTATGGTCGTGGAGAGTCTCCCGCATGATCTGATCGAGGAAGAAGTTGAACAGGACCGGGGAGAGGAGACATCCCTGGCGGACGCCTACTGAAGTCCTGAAAAACTCTCCAATCTGTCCGTCGAGGAGAACCGCGCTGCTGGCGTTCGAGTAGAGTTCTTGGATGACTTGCACCAGCACTTCGCCAATATTAAATCCTCTCAGGACTTGCCAGAGGCCGACATGCCAAACACGATTGAACGCTTTCTTGAAGTCGATGAAGTTGTGGAAGAGCTCCTGTTGGTGTTGGAGATGTTTCTCGATGATGACTCTGCAGTTGAAAATATGTTCCACTGTGCTTCGCCCAGCTCTGAAGCCAGCTTGTTCTTCTGCCAGGTGTTCCTCAGCCTTGGTCTTTAAGCGGTTGAGAATGACGCGCAGCATGACCTTGCTAGGGTGGCTGATGAGGCTGATGGTGCGATAGTTCCGGCACTGCTTGAGGTCACCCTTCTTTGGTAGGGGGAAGACCAGAGACTGGGTCCACTCCTGGGGCCACTTCTTCTCCTCCCAGATCTTCTGGCACAGTGCCGTCAGTGCTGCAGTCGTTGCCTCTCCTCCATGCTTCAGCAGCTCAGAAGGGACGTTGTCCACCCCTGGAGACTTCCCTGCCTTCAGACTTTGCACTGCCTCCTCTACTTCGGCCTTGAGTATGGACGGACTTGCGTCATCAGCATCCGGGCGGGGGGTGTTCTGAAGGAGACTGGGGTCTGGTTGAAGCGGGTAATTGTAGAGGTCGTTGCAGTACTCTGTCCACTTGTTGTGGACTGCAGCACACTCTCGGTCAGGAGGTTTCCGTCAGTGTCTGTGATAACACTGGCCTTGGGCTGGCTGGTCTTGGTGAGGGTCTTGAGGGTACTGTAGGCCTTTTCCATGTTCCTATGGCTGTTCCCTCTGTTGGCAACTTGATCGATGGTTTAGCTCCAGTAGCCAGCTTGTCACATCCACCCTGGAGACTGGCAGTGGAGTGCGCGGTTGTTGTTATTCCGGGCCCCGACCGATCCGGCTTGGTACTCTGTTGTCTTGTCCTCATCATGTCCTTTCAGTGGGCTTGGGTCAATCTTGGCCGCTCCCGTCTCCTCTCCAAGTCAGATTGAACATATAAAGTAAATGACTGTTCCATTTTGTCAGGGTACAGCCAGCAAGAAACATACGTGTATATTAGTATGAAAACAGAAATAGTGTCTTAGAGCGTTTTCATATGTATTTGGAAAAAATTCGAATGAGACACACTTTACGGCAAAAGACATCCTGCGCAGCGTAGCATTCAAAGTGCTGTCATCATGTTCAAAGTGGGCACGACAGGGTGCCCAGTGATCTTGCTGAGTTTTACCCCAGCACTCTTCTTTACACAGTTTAGATCGATCGGCGCTGTGGAAATGTGGCAGGCAGGGCAAAAAAGGTTACTGTAATACTCAGATACCCTTCATTCCTGGAGAACCTTCTTCGGCCGAGACACAGTTGCACAACATGGAAGTAGTTGAACTACTGAGGCTCGGAGCCGTAGTTTTACAAAACTGTTTGAGATCATCATCACCATCACCATCGTCGTCGTCGTTATCATCATCACACCATCATCATCAGCAGCAGCAGCAGCAGCAGCGTTGTCGTCATCATCATCATCATCATCATCATCATCATCATCATCAGCGTTGTCGTCATCATCATCATCGTCATCGTCGTCGTCGTCGTCGTCGTCATCATCATCATCATCATCACCACCCCCACCATCACCACCACCAACACCACTATCACCCTCACCACTGCCATCTCCACCACTACCACCCACCACCACCACAACCAACAACAGCACCAGCGCCACCATCACTATCATCAGCATTCACTATCAACAGCAACATCAACAGCAGCAGTAGCAGCAGCAGCAGCAGCAGCAAGACCAGGAGGAGCAACAGAAGCAGTAGCGACATAATAGTCATTATCATTATCGTCGTCGTCGTCTTCTTCTTTGGCATCGTCGTCAAATTGCAGAGATTCGTGGAAAGCCGCCACACAGCGACCTTCAGATGTGTTATTCATGGTAATGAAAATGGATAACAGACGTCGACATCCCCCCCCCCACCCCTCCCTTAGCTTTGGGCGCCTGTCCAAGTCCTGGCTACACTACACTGGCGGCGTACATCGTCTGGCCTTTGTCAAGAAGCTCCACGAAGCGTGTTCAAATGCAAGGGACGTGGTTGGCTATGACAGTTTCTAATATGTCGCATGGCTAATAAAAACCTTTAATGGAAAAGACCCCACGTGTTCAGCATGGAATTGGTGTTTTACCTTGTAGCCTCGCTCATTGTACTCAGAGCCGCTCCTCGTGGTCTGAAGAGTCTTAATGTTTCCTTAAGAATCATTAAATCTATCATCTTGTGACTACGTTAAAGTGAAATCTGCTAATTAAAATAAGTTGTGTTCTGTGAATTTTGAGTTACTGCTAATCATAATAGTATATTGCATGTGACTATAATTACAAGAGACACCAAATGAGACACTCTTTGACAGCACAATGTCACGAATGCCCCATGAATATATGGTCTTTTGCCAATTTACAAGGAAATTGTCAAAGGCATTGTGGACGGTATTAGGCTGAGCAGAAGTCCCAAAACAGTGAGTTCGGTCGGATCCATGGATAGCACCCCCGAAATGGTTAACTAACTTACAAATGAAAATATAGTCTCTCTCTCTCTCTCTCTCTCTCTCTCTCTCTCTCTCTCTCTCTCCGTTTGTTTGTCTGTCTGTCTGTCTGTCTGTCTGTCTGTCTGTCTGTCTGTCTGTCTCTCTCTCTCTCTCTCTCTCTCTCTGTTTATGCGTACGCGTGTGCATGTGTGTGTACGAGTGTGTTTATTTATGCATAATGTATTTGTAATGCCCACATTCATCCCAAAGACTGCTCAGTAGCCCATGCACGAATGAATCTTCACGATTTTACGTCGCACCGAGGTGTCACTAGATAGAGGTCAACTAGGACATTCCAATCGATAAAACCCGCTCGGCGGAAAAAGCACTTATTGAGGCCTCATCTGAAAACCTGCAGGTTTGTCTCCTGACACAAGTCCTCTGGCAGTTGAATCCAGAGAACCGGCACTGCAGGGTAGAAAGCTCGATCCCTTGATGAAAGCCGTACAGTTGGCACCTTGAGGAGAAAAGAATCGCTCGACCCTAACTTTCTGGGGGAGCCGTGTAAGGAGAGCAGCGGATATGTGTACGGTGGGGTTGTATGATTGGCCTGGCGGCATTCAAGGGTCTTCCCGAGCATCGGGGAGGCTGTACGCTGCCTGACAGGAAGCCATTGAAATTTGCGAAGAAGGAACGTCATTCGGCAGCCCCTACTGCCTCCAGCGATGAGGCGTGCTGCAACCCCCCCCCCCTCTCTCTCTCTCTCTGTCTCTGTCTCTCTCTCTGTCTCTCTCTCTCTCTCTCTCTCTCTCTCTCTCTCGAACTCTCTCTCTCTCGAACTCTCTCTCTCTCTCTCGAACTCTCTCGAACTCTCTCTCGAACTCTCTCGAACTCTCTACATCTCTCTTTTTCTGTCGTGTGTTGTTTGGTTGAGACATGTACACAGGAAAACTTTTATTTGTCAATTTATTTCTTCGATTGCCTTATTTTTCACTCAGAATGTATCGTTGATTTCATGACAATATGGTAGTAATGATAGTTAGCAAAACGCCACGGCACAAGAGAGCAGAAGACAAACGACCTACACTCCATGAAGAGCAGAAGACAAATGACCTTCACTCCATGAAGAGCAGAAGACAAATGACCTACACTCCATGAAGAGCAGAAGACAAATGACCTTCACTCTATGAAGAGCAGAAGACAAATGACCTTCACTCCATGAAGAGCAGAAAACAAATGACCTACACTCCATGAAGAGCAGAAGACAAATGACCTTCACTCCATGAAGAGCAGAAGACAAACGACCTTCACTCCATGAAGAGCAGAAGACAAATGACCTTCACTCCATGAAGAGCAGAAGACAAATGACCTTCACTCCATGAAGAGCAGAAGACAAATGACCTTCACTCTATGAAGAGCAGGCGACAAAAGAAGATGGAGTAGTCAGAAACCGAAAGAATCAAGTGCGGAAACAGTTTCAGAAGGCCCCACCACCAGAGGCAGCAGCACTGCAGGCGCTGTGGGAGGAACTGAAGAAGGAGCCCAACACCCTCAGGAAAACAGAGCGAGTCATGATGAAAAAGAGCCTGCAGAGAAAGTCGAGGCAGCAGTTCTTCAAGGACCCCTTTGGCTTTGCCAAGACTCTGTTTGAGCAAGGCCAGGCGGGCGTGCTCGAGGCGGACCAGGAACAGCTAAAAGAGCATCTGCGGAAAACTTACACAAGTGGCTCCAAGGCACCGTTGCCGGAAATAGCGGGACTTGCGTGGCAACCTTCTCCGGTGTTACCTTCAACACCAGAGGGCCCTCCCTAGGTGAGGTGCCCGAAATTATTGACAAAGCACGCACCAAATCTGCTCCAAGGCCGAATGGAGTCCCATATATAATTTTACAAGAGGTGCCCCGAAACAAGAAAAGCACTAGTTTGTGCGCTTCGGGCAGCATGGCGCAAGCGAATCGTGTGTAAGGAATGGAGAAGGGATGATGGGATTTATATTCCCCAAAAGCAGACTCAAAGAGCATGAGTCAATTCCGCCCGATCTCCCTGCTGAATGTGGAAGGGGAAATCTTCTTTGCGGTGATGGCAAGACGGTTAACTGAATACCTCATGCACAATGGCTTCGTCAACACATCTGTCGCGTTTTCGTTACTAGATCTAGCGAGATGTCGACCACATGGCGAGTATGAGATCATTAGAGTTAACTAAGCCTAGCAAGAATAAAAAAAGAAAGAAAAGAAGTCGAGGTAATATGTAAAGAACACCAAGTCGCTGGACGTTGCAGGTGAGGTAACGGGTTCATTAACGTGACTGAAGTTATTAACTAATTGGCTCTCTCCCCGGCCTTTTGCATGAATCCTTCCACATAAATTCTGAAGTGGCCTGTGACAACTGCCCTTTCTCTGAGCAATAGAATGGAAGCAAGTATTTGTTTCTTATCCAATGACCTTTTATTTGTTGTGCATTAAAAATGGTAATGCACAGCTTCAAACGGATGAAGATTAATGTTTGCCCCTTTAAGAGACATTTGAGAGAGAGAGAGAGAGAGAGAGAGAGAGAGACAGAGACAGAGAGAGAGAGAGAGACAGAGAGAGAGAGAGAGAGAGAGAGAGAGAGAGAGAGAGACAGAGAGACAGAGAGAGAGAGAGACCGAGACAAACAGAGAGAGAGAGAGAGAGAGAGAGAGAGAGAGAGAATGGGGGTACATATCACAAGGAGAGAAATGGTTTTTGAATGGAGACGAGTTGGAAATTGTAAATGCTTTCAAATACCAAACTATCAGAAACGGTAACCCTTGGCAATGAAGCAACTAAAGCGAAACAGAACTGTATTCCACTATTAAAAACAATGTGGGCACTTAAAACTTGTAATCCAAATGATTCTTTGAATTATGTATGCCCAAATACAACCTTCGTTATGGTACGCATCAGAGCTCCGGGGATTAAAAGAGTACCTCAATGTGGATAGGTCGCACTTTTTTGCGTGCAAGAGTTTTTTATGTCAATGCCGAGGCACCAAATAGCATGGCTTACGGAGAAACGGGAAGTTTCCCTCTCATTATAAGAGGCTCGAATTATTGGTTCAGAGTGTTAAAATGCCAGATTATGGGGTACCAAAGCACACAATCACTTCTTATGCTGTCCAATAAACTATCCCCTACGAACTCAACTGATTAAAATCTATCGAAGAATGTGCAAATCGGGTTTTGCCTTCGTATGACACAACAGAGGCGTAAATAATTATAACAGTTTCTTTAAAAAATAGTTACAGATCAGACTCCAAGATTGCTATAGGCAAGAATGGTATATCAACATCAATGTCAGTGAGCGATTTGCATGATATAGATCCTTTAAAATGATCTCGAAGGTGAAAAGTAGGCTACTTGAGTAATATCAACATTACAAATTTTATAGTAGCTTTTATGCACTTTAGATTAGGATGAAACGAATTACGAAATAATTTGTTCAATAACAAAGAGAAACACTGTCCATTCTGCAGGGATGACATAAAAGACGAAACTCATTTCTTGCTGAAATGCAATCTATATAATGAACTTAGTGGTACGTAGAGACGTATATACAATACATGGATAATAGGGAATTAACTAATGCATTCCTAATAAACGGTCAAGAGTGCATAAAAACGAAAAAGATCGCCGTGCTAATTTACTTTGCCATGGCGTACCGTCGGCAACATGTTGAAGGTTAATATGGATACAATATGACATATCACTAGGTATTGTATGTCGGTATACATCATTTGTAGATGGATAGAAGTCACCTGTTACCCACACTGCTTCGATCGACTTCGATCTGTAGTTTGTCTATTTTGTGACAAATCATCGATTTTCCCCAACTTCTTGTAACATTGTGACGGGCCGCCAGCCAAACAATAAAGAAGTTAAAGTATGTGCGTGCGTGCGTGCGTGCATGCATGCGTGCGTGCGAGTGTGTGTATGTGTGCGTGTGAGTGCGTGTGCGTGTGTGTGTGTGTATGTTCGTGTAAACGTGTGTGTGATCTTTCATTGAATGGCTCTAAAACTTGGACAGATTTCTTAGTCGCATATTCTCCATGGTCACCTCAAAGAGCGCCTATTGCCTCCAACGAGAAGAGAGATGAATCCTCTATTTACCACAAAGCCGCTACTTCTCTCCAAACTGCTGCTGCAATACATGTTCGAGTATATGTATGGAAAGCTAACTACCAAACTGTGTATTTGCAGCCACATTTTGCCACATGGCTCTTCTGCGTGTCTCGCAGTCAACGGAAAAAAAGTGATTTATCGTCTGCGGACAACTGCGAGAATAACTCATGTTCTTCTCGGCACTACAAAATCGGTGGTTCGTTGCTTTTTGGTGATTCTGAGTAATGTGCATATTCAAAAAGACTAGACAACAAACTGTCCAATGGTGCAAGGATGATGACAAATGTTATCACGGACAGTAATTGCTATGGACAAGTAAAGACGTGTACCCACGTGACTTGCATTTTTAAGGAAAAGACCATGTGAGGTCGTCTGGCAACAGGTTCCGTTTACTTGACGTGCCACTTGCAGTCTTGTCTTTCCAAGAATGTGCCTGAACAGATTTAACGTGACTACAGAGATAGGAAATGCGTCGAATTCAACTTCCAAAGCTTCGTTTTTTGTATAATTTAATCAGTGATAACATTATCAAAATGTATGGTTATGTACAATTAGAGTTTGAGTAGTTTCTTATTGGATGTGAGAGGCAAGGTTAATATTCACTGTTTTCTCGAGATGACGTAAAGGCCGTCGTACACGATGCAAAGAAACAGATTTTGGATCACGATGTTCATGTTTCATTGTGTGCAAGCAGATTATTTCAGTTACTTTTTCGTCACCAGGAATGATTTCATGGTTTAGGACTGGTTCCAATTCCCTAGTACGTCAGCCAATGAGAACGCTACTTGCCTTCACCCGTCGCTCTTTCCCCTCGCGTGAGTCAATGATGACTGCCATTTTTTTTTCTTCGGTTGTCAGGCAAAACTCTAATTTGTAGATTTACTGAAACACATACAACAAAACCACAACCAAATAACACTACTGATTTATCCAAACTCTATGTAGAACTATGGGTGTCATAGTTCATTCAAGTCGCTACATTTTCAAAGCGAGATGTGCGTCGGAGTCTGCCGCGCGAGTCGACCCGGGCTACTGATAGAGATCGTATGTGATACTGCATTGCTTACCGTGTCTCTGAAAGGTTCAAGAGTTTCACCGTGGGCGAACATCACCAAAAATGTTTAGATCAGAGAAATAGAAACAAACTGTTTCTGTTGCTGTGACGGCCTTGCGGTATCAAACACCTGGTTGCGTGGTTCAGTCACATGTGTGTTGCCATAGTGACGATGCAGGAAAGGAGGGGAAGACAGAATAAGTCCGGGTCGCATGAACAGTAATGCAACATTCAAAGTCAGCACTTTGCCGCCTCTTGTTCTCGGGCTCTAAACATCGCCGACTTAGGTTGACCCATCCAGTACTAAAAAGCCTCGGTCCCGTGTTGTGATGCCGATACGCAGCCATCCACCACATGGTAAGAGGATGATCACTTTAGGTAATTCTCAGCTATTCCTGTGATCGTAAAGTGGAGATATTGTTTTTTCCGACGATGTAATATGCTTGAAAAATAGGAGAAATAATGACAATGGTACGAGCTACCGAAGACTCGTAACACCACTAGAATGACGTTATGAGAAAATGGGTTTTAAAGTTGACTCTCTGTGCCAGTCGTGTCAGTACAGTGGCCATTTTTAATGTGGTATATCGGCGTGGCTGACCTGCTGGACGGCTGCCAGTGGAAAGCTACGAAAAGCACGATGTTGTGCTATAAACAGCTGGATGTTGTGCTATAAACAGCTGGATGTTGTGCTATAAACAGCTGGATGTTGTGCTATAAACAGCTGGATGTTGTGCTATAAACAGCTGGATGTTGTGCTATAAACAGCTGGATGTAGGCAAAGATTATAGCTCACAAATACACGATGTTGTGCTATAAACAGCTGGATGTTGTGCTATAAACAGCTGGATGTAGGCAAAGATTATAGCTCACAAATACACGATGTTGTGCTATAAACAGCTGGATGTTGTGCTATAAACAGCTGGATGTAGGCAAAGATTATAGCTCACAAATACACGATGTTGTGCTATAAACAGCTGGATGTTGTGCTATAAACAGCTGGATGTAGGCAAAGATTATAGCTCACAAATACACGATGTTGTGCTATAAACAGCTGGATGCTGTGCTATAAACAGCTGGATGTTGTGCTATAAACAGCTGGATGTTGTGCTATAAACAGCTGGATGCTGTGCTATAAACAGCTGGATGCTGTGCTATAAACAGCTGGATGTTGTGCTATAAACAGCTGGATGTAGGCAAAGATTATAGCTCACAAATACACGATGTTGTGCTATAAACAGCTGGATGTTGTGCTATAAACAGCTGGATGTAGGCAAAGATTATAGCTCACAAATACACGATGTTGTGCTATAAACAGCTGGATGCTGTGCTATAAACAGCTGGATGTTGTGCTATAAACAGCTGGATGCTGTGCTATAAACAGCTGGATGCTGTGCTATAAACAGCTGGATGTTGTGCTATAAACAGCTGGATGTAGGCAAAGATTATAGCTCACAAATACACGATGTTGTGCTATAAACAGCTGGATGTAGGCAAAGATTATAGCTCACAAATACACGATGTTGTGCTATAAACAGCTGGATGTTGTGCTATAAACAGCTGGATGTAGGCAAAGATTATAGCTCACAAATACACGATGTTGTGTTATAAACAGCTGGATGTAGGTTCCAAGATATGTCAAAATTTCAATACTGGCATACTTAACCCCTTTCACTCTATTTGGTCGATATCTAGAAAAGAGGCTAGATGTCGTTCGTCTCATTTAAGTGGTGGAAGAGCACATCTTATTTTTCATGTCGCGTATAAGCTATTGAATGTATTGTAAACGCACAGGGGTTGGGGGGTTGGGGTGAAGGGATAACATAACATCATTTTTGTCACCAGGGCCCGTATTCACAACGGCGATTTATCGGCGATTTATTTTAACCCCGATTTATCTCTAAACTCAGACGATTCAAACTTCCTGTTCCGCTCTCCCTTGGCTGGAAACCAGTATATATAGCAAAGCGCAACCTAGAATCCTCTGACGAGCGTACCTTATCTAACCGATCAAGAGTAACGCGGGGCTAGGGGATAAATCGAGTGTTGAAAAGATAAATCGCCGTTGGGAATACGGGCCCAGGAAAGACTGCTTATCCTTACATTTTCTCAAGTCCACATCTTCTCACACATTTCTTCTATTGTATGTGTGTGTTTTTAGTCATACTTTTGCAACACCTTTCAGGAGGCATCGCATCACGGTACCGAGATTGGCACACCAGGAATCATAGCCCAGGGGGAGTCAACTGCCCATACCCTTTTTCATTTATTTTTTTCCTAAAAGCAGTGATGCTTCCTATATTTACGATTTTAAAAGTACGTTTTTTTGTTGTAATAACAGTGAGATAAGTCTATCCTAAGAGTTGGTTTATATGTGTGTTTGTATGTGTGTGTGTGTGTGTGTGTGTGCATGCGTGCGTGCGCGTGTGTTTGTGTGCGCGTGTATGCGTTTTTTCCTCAACCTTTTGTCGTGTAGAGTCAGTGATAAGCAAGTGAGCTACGGTTCAATCCAATTTTGAAACCCGATGTTGGACCCCGCAGTCTCAATTATGTTTTGCACAGTAAGAAGTGTCATGTCTACAATTCAGATCTGGTCGTATCAACGTTCTTATCCTGTCACCAGAGTCGGCTGAAACGCACACTTATTTCTACAAAAGCAAAGGTATGATCTCAAGCATGTAACGTCTTCAATGAATACGATGATGATGATGATGATGATGATGATGATGATGATGATGATGATGATGATGATGATGATGATGATGATGATGATGATGATGATGATGATGATATTGATGATGTTGATGATGATGATGATGCTGATGATGATGATGATGATGATGATGATGATATTGATGATGTTGATGATGATGATGATGATGATGATGATGATGATGATGATGATGATGATGATGATGATGATGATGATGATGATGATGATGATGATGATAATGGCGAGGAGGAGGAGGGAGGGAGGGGGAGGGAGGGAGGGAGGGAGGGAGGGAGGGAGGGAGGGAGGGAGGGAGGGAGGAGAGAGAGAGAGAGAGAGAGAGAGAGAGAGAGAGAGAGAGAGAGAGAGAGAGAGAGAGCGCGAGAGAGAGAGAGAGCGAGCGAGAGAGAGAGAGAGAGAGTACTTTTACTTCAAGGGAATTTACGAACTTCATGAAAAGTATGAAAGTGATCTTTCCCCGATACAATAATTTTATGTTACTACTCCAATCCCCAATTTCTCCTTGACCTCTCGCCCCCACCCCTTTATCCCGACAATTTCATCTACCTCCGTTGTAGGGTATTGTTCAATTAAAGACTACAAATTGATGTATATGAAAAGCGAAGAGAATATCAGCATCGCAGCACGAAATTGAGGTTGTCTGGCCACGAAGTGCCGCGTACCGAGTCTAATTGCAGTGAAAAGGCAGATCCGTCATCCACTGCACAAAGTGTAAAACACATCAACAATAAGATAGAAACGACTGACATAGATAACAACACTGGAGTATCGCTAGGAATGCAATATTGCTTTATTCTCGTGTCACTCGTGCAATGGCAAGAATCATTTTAAGACCAGGCGCCATACAAATGCCAATACATATATGTACATTCTCGGTTCAGCAGAAATTGTTTGCTTGGCAAGCAAAGAGCTCAGGGGCGTGTTTGATTGGCCCAAAATCTCGAGAGAATCGCGAGGGCTAGGTGTTGCCTACGTTCATCGCTCATAAGGACGCACTCGCCGTGAAGGCGAGAGACCGAGGGAGGTCCGGAGCTCCCTCATTTGGTGTGTTCTATGAAGTGAAAAACTGATGTGATATCTAAATCATCAGTTATTTTGTCTATCGGCAACTTCTTCACCGACTCTGGCGCCAGTATGCAGCCATGTTCTTCCGCCTTGTGAGATGATTGGCCGTTTTCCTAGCTGTAGGAACGTCTCACTCGCCCTCGACTAGCCATTCAGGGAGAATGGCGAGATTTGTGACAAAATAAACGCGCCCCAGGACTGCGGCTCCATTTGATCTTCAGCCTTCTAGAGATCAAAGAGAGTTCAAAGAGAGAGGTAAAACAGTATTCTCAGACAGGATCAAAGGCAAATTTAACCGCTTGCACAGCTGAAAAGAAAGTGCTTGACCGCTAGAGTATATGCTCTCGGTTCCAGCCTTTTGTCAAAACACCATGGCAATCTCTTTTACGTGGAGCGGAAATCAAAGTTTCACGATCAAGAATCTCTCCTGAGAATCGCTCACGGGTCACGAAGAGACCACGGCAAATATGGAAATAAAACTTCGAGAGTGGACATTTCAGCATATCGTAGATAAAGCTTCCTACACTCAAACCGAATATCAAGTTCTGGAATTCTAGTCAAGGCACGTGTTAGAATGAACAGTGCACTTAACTGAAGTGCAGGGTGATAAATGTTCAATGCTGCAAAGTGTGATTTCTGTGACAACGACCATGAAATCGCAGAATGCAAAGCACATCCTACAATTTTTATAACCCAGCATTGTTTAGAAGCACATTTTTGGGTTTAAAAAAAATGGCAAATTGTGTTAACTTTCATTTATGATTCATTCATCTTGTTTCATTATATTTTGAAAAACACGATGAGAGTAGCCATCTTGAATGGTTGACTGCAACTTATGCGTCATGCTGCTTCTGTCTGTGGGAACGATACTACTTACAGCAGCTTTCTCACAACCAGAGACTCCCTCACAGTCGCCTTCATCGCAAGCTGCAGTCACTGGGTCACAGCGTTTCACTCTTCAACGCTGCTCTTCATTGCTACACAAAACGTAACATGGCATGCTGCACTTGTGCACGAAAATTCCTACCTGAAAGCATCGCATCGTAGTGGATGACATTTCAAACACAACTCGGATTCTTAACTTCCAGCGGTAGCAGAAGCAATAGCAGCAGCAGCAGCAGAAGCAATAGCAGCAGCAGCAGCAGCAACAGCAGCAGCGGCAGCAGCAAGAGGCCTCCCAGTGCGTGGCACATTGACCTGAGAACGGCTTTACATGTACGTTTGCATGACGCTTAATTAAGAAACTATGTACATCATGGACAAAAACCGACAACAAGTTTTATTGGCTGTTGGTTTTGTACTGGCACTCGTCAGTGTGGAAGGTGACTACAGGCTTGTTGTAGAAACGCGTGAATCCTTCTTGCTTCAAGAATTCCAGAATTTCTGCTTCGTGCTGGTCATGGAAGGTCTTGGGGTCGCGGGCCAGAACGAAGAGCGTGCCCTTCAGGTTGTCTGTCACCACGGCGTACTGATAGAGGCCGGAGTCTCCAAAAGTAGGGGGTCCGAGCTTGATCACCCAGTCTGTGCAGAACAGGTGACGAGAAAGGTAAGGTGATGAGGAGTGTTTTTGTTAGACTTCTTAGGCTAAGCAATGTCTTAACTAGAGAGCACACAGAGTTCAAATTTTGCCAAGGAAACCTATTTTCTTTTTATGGTTCCAATTCCTAAACTAGACAATAAATAACCTTAAAAATTTAAAGAGATTTTCCTTTGGTAAAACCCTTACTTTCCACCTAATTTGATTAAAATCTGTTTTGAAAGTTTTGAGTAATATTGTTCACAGAATAACAAACGAACCAACGCACACTCCGCGAGGAGCACAACACGGCATAATTCAGGCAGTGTCTTCTGCTTGTCAGGCCTGACGTTACATGATGGAGCAGGTTACTTCCTTTCAACGCTACTAGTGGTTCATGGAGGTGCGCTTGTAATTTTAAATGAGAATGCGGCCTGTACAATTTTAAAAATATGAAAAGGGGGTGGTTGCCGGGGTCGGAATGACACTAAGGGAAAGTACATCCTGACACTAAGTTCGACTAGTTGCTTCTTTCTTGGTGTTTCGAAGCCCTAAAAAGGGTCGTTTGCTGTATAACTTATGACGTTATTCCTCTCATCTCGTGAACACTAGCTTTTAACATCTTACAGCAGTTAAATAGACTGAAGCTTTTCCATGACATGTATAATTCAAGCAGCGTGTTCTGATAGGCAGTCCTGACGCTACAAAGTTTAGTTCATTTTGGCGAAAGCTAACGGTGACTACGTGTTACAGCTTAGCGATAGAGATCTCTTGAGACCTTGACGTTGCAACAAATTTCATTAGAATCCGTTTTGAAGTTTTGGAGTTATTATACAGGACAACAAACTAATAACCAACCCAACAAACCAACCGAACGACCGATCAAAACACACAACCTCCTTGGCCGCGGTAACTATACAAATATGTATGACGTCATTGCAAATAACAACAGCAGAGCGGAATTCTAAATGGCTCTGGTATTTCAGGCTAATGGAAAAAGTCATTGTTTCCAGAAACTTTAGTTAAAAGTTCGCGTAAACAAACTCCACAGGATTAAATAGCATCTCATGTACACATCCAAACATTGTTACACGAAAAAGCACGCCTTCTCGAGCGTACACGCAAACATATGTTGCACTCTTCTCTTGCAATAGCCTGTTGTACGGGGGTTCTCCTAGCTTGAGCCGGGAAGTCGAAATTCACAAACGCTGGTGGTCGTTTTCGATAAACTGTATTCACGCACTGGTCAATACACAGCGGTGACAGTAAACAATATCGGCGTAGCAACTTCACTCTACGTGCAGTGCCGCAGAGGACTCACATCTTACAAAGGAGGACTCGTTTATTCTCTAGGTAAGCTCTCACCTTCACTCTGTCTTATCTGCCCCTCGTGTGTGTGTGCCTGTCGGGCTTATAT